>CAJNDV010036941.1:68471-84747 GCA_905221635.1 Symbiodinium sp. CCMP2456 | reverse complement strand
CGTAGTAGTGGTCGTAGTAGTAGTAGTAGTGATAGTAGTAGTAGTAGTAGTAGTAGTAGTAGTAGCGCAGTAGTAGTAGTAGTAGTAGTAGTAGTAATAGTAATAGTAGTGGTAGTAGTAGTAGTAGTAGTAGTAGCAGTAGTGTTGTAGTAGTTGTTTAGTAGTAGTTTAGTAGTAGTAGCTTAGTAGTAGTAGTAGTAGTAGCAGCAGCAGCAGCAGGAGTAGTAGTAGTAGTAGTAGTAGTAGCAGTAGCAGTAGCAGTAGCAGTAACACTAGCAGTAGCAGTAGTTGTTGTTGTTGCTGCTGCTGCTGTTGCTGTTGCTGTTCTCGTTGTTATCCTTGTAGCGGCAGTAGCAGTCTTGAACACTGTGATGTATCGTTGCAAAAACGCACAGGATTAGGTCTTAAAATCTATCGAACTGTTACAGTGTCAACAGCAGCAAGGGGCTGGTTGTCTTCGACGGGCACTGGCTGCATCTGCGAGACCTGCGGCTTCCGTCTCGACGATGGGTCTTCAGTGTGCTGGGTTTCCTGCTCTGAACTACGAGTAATGCACTGCGCCGCAGCTGGTCTCCTGGTACTTGGACTTGCTGAACTGTCAGATAACAACAACAGAGAACGTAGTCAGCGAAGTGATTGAGCTAGAATTAGAACAACAACGAACCACTTACGCACTGCTTCTCTAGACAAAGCATACCGAGCCTCTACGACCGGAGCTTTGAGAACCCCAACTGCTACGTCTACGGTCTGTAATCAGGCGTTCTGTGACTACTTGCCCAAAAGACTGCGCTGATGAACGACGACTGAAAGACAACATGACACTCATGCGAGCTACGGGCATGCAACTAGCACATAATGACAACTGGCAGCATGACTATCGGCAGTGTTTGTAGTCACGAGGATAGCAGATGCAAGATATCGGATAGCCTCCTGTGCAGAGACGAACCTTCATATCAGCTTTGGAAAGATTAACTCGAAGTCTTTCCGGACTTCGTTCTTGAATGCACGACTCTGCAAGTTGCCAGAGTCTTCGCCTGGTGTCTCCGAGAGCCAGCGGTAGCAGTGGCTGCCGCGGGACGTGCCTGAATTGAAAAAGGCAAGGAGTACTTGGCATCATGCGGGCTGGGTTGCCAGGACTCACCTGGTGAGGACGTTTGGATCAACTTTGAGCTTCTGCTGGAGGAATAACCAAGCCGTAATTGGTATACAACAGTATGCACTTCCCTCCACCCGTCATCACTTGCCACGTCACGCGCGCTGCGCCGGCTACATCTGCAGGTGCTTCCTTGGCCTGATGAGCAGGCGGGTTTATGTCATCACGACTGCACGCCTTTCACCTTACTGCTGCTGCTGATAGTGATATTACAACTAGTTACAACGACGACGACTAAGACTCCTACTGCGGGTATAGAAGCTTTTAATGCCGTATCTGTGGGTCGTGGCCGCGGGGCCACGACAGAAAGATTGTGGCCGCAGCATGGGCTGCCGGGGGGCCATCGGCCGGTCCAGGCCACCCGGCCTGACCTATATGAAGTTGAAAGGAAGATTCAGATGTTGGTTGGCGAAAGGCTCAAAACTCAAACCCAACAAGAAAACAGGAAAACGCAAACACTAAGGGCCGTAATGATCTGCACTTTATCCACAAGTGCAAGCCCACGGCAAACCGCAACCCCAAGTCTCCTGTAATTTGCACAACACGCAGGCCAAGGCTCGTGACAAATCGTACCTGCGGTCTGCTGTGACCTTTACAATGACCTTACAAAGTACACTTTTCAAGGCCTGTGTTGAGTAATGACTGGTTCCCCAAAGGCCCGAACATAACAGATAATGGTGGATGACAAGCTGAGGACGCCGGACTGGCAGGATGCCAATCCGTCCTAAACTCTTTGAAGAGGATGTCTGACATCTTTCCGCGCATGAAGGAAGGTGATGGCTCGCAATCCTTGGCCCTGGAAGGACAAGACGGCTGGTTTTGAAGCCCGAACAGTCGCCAACCCAAGATGGAAACAACAAAACATAACAAACCAACAAAGCAGGATGAAGAGATGAAGGCCAAACACTTGCGGGGGTGTCTGCAAGTAAAATCAAACCTACCAAGGACTGACGGTTGGCAAAACCCTATGCCAGGGATCACCGTGTGTCCGAATCTATCCCAACGTTGTGTGGATGTGTTGCAGCTTCAAATTGGTTTTTCCTTCCTTCCTTATCCTACCCGGATCCCTAAACGCCGCATTGGAAGACCGCACGGCTTAGACTCCTAAAACACAAAAACTAAACAGTAAGCTCAGCCGAAACCCCAAACCCCGCCCACTGCCATCCACTGCCTGAGTCGACTTCGAATCGTCCTCCGTCTTCCACCACTCCTGGCCCTGGCCCTTCGCAGCACTGGGCCGATAGGCACCACCTTCCTCTTGGCTGAAAAACCTGCAGGGCAATGCCAGCTCGGTCTTGGTGCGATTCGGGTTTTCATAGCTCAGGTCGGAGAGCAAAGCATACAGCACCGCGTACTGCACTGCGTAGTCGGACTCGTGACAAATTGTCGAAGAAATCGTGCAATGGTGGTAGAAGTCACAGTGTCGCAGCAATGAGAAACAGACTTAGCCTTTGTAGTACTCGTCTTACTGCTCGTCGTAGGTTGTGGTCGTCGTCGTAGCAGTAGGCTTCACAGTATAGCAGCAGTGCCTGCAGCAGCAGCAGCAGCAGCAGCAGCAGCAGTAGCCGCAGCAGTAGCCGTAGCCGTAGCCGTAGCCGTAGCCGTAGCCGTAGCCGTAGCCGTAGCCGTAGCCGTAGCCGTAGCCGTAGCCGTAGCCGTCGGCATCGTAGTAGCAGTAGTAGTAGCAGTCGTGGCAGTAGTAGTCGTCGTAGTCGTAGTGGTAGTGGTAGTAGAAGTAGTAGTCGTCGTCGTCGTAGTAGTAGTAGTGGTGGTAGTAGTAGTTGTTGTACTGGTAGTACTTGGTAGAGGTAGAAGGAGGATCAGTAGCAAAAAAAGGACTCGAACATGTGCGAGAGCCGCATATGCACCAGTGACACCGATGCTACACCATCATAGCCGCCGCAGCAGCATGGCAGCATCTCAAAGACACTCAGATCACGATCAAGCCAAAGCCCGGGATGATAGCTATACTTGTTGCCACTGTGTACATGATCATGGTCATAAGGTGCAAAGGTTCTCTCTTGACCGTCATGCTACGGTAGGAAGCACCGAGGGTTGGGATGGCAGGAATGGGGCGTCTGAATCGGAAGGCTCTGGAATCAAGCCGAACTCATACTGGAAGAGTAACTGGGTTGCTAATCATCGCTTGGCACTTGTATAGCTGCAAGTCTGCAATACGTCCCTTAACATGCTTGGCTCATAGCCCCACAATGACTAGCACTGAGGCCACGGCGGCAAGCCGCTGTTGCCGAAAAGAGTCTCATCAACCTTCTTACAAGCCGCAGACAGTGATGCACTCTCCAGGGCTTAGGTCGCACCATTGCAGGTCACTCCAGGTCCACTTGCAGACGCATGCAAACGCCCTGCTGCCCTTACTTACCTCGTGCGGCATCATTGGGTTGTTAAGGCTGGTCATGGTTTAGGCAGGAATGCGCACATACACACACACACACACAATATGGACTCGAGCCACGACTTAGCGCTCAGAACAGAAGCAGTGATAGTGCAAGAGCTGGAAGGGGCCGTTTGTGCCAAACCCGCAAATATCTTCACTTGTGAAAAGAAGGTGAAATCTGCGCAGCACGACCTCAGATGCGAACATGCCTGATAAAACAACGCCGCCTGAAGCTCTTGCGTTTGCAAGCCCAAGGGCACGGATGGTGCAAAGGCGCACCAAGACAACATGCCGGACACAGATCCGTGGTTGCTCGGCAGATGCTGAGAGAAGCGATTGCATGTTAAAGCAGATGTAGCCGAAGCCTTGCTGCTGTGTTTTAGGCAGTGCGCAAGCATTCGCAATGTCGTTGACACAGAAACGATTCGCAGTGCATGCGTGCGTTGATGCCGAGCTCGCCTTGTTCCCTATCACATGGCAGACCAATCTCCGAGATGCCGACCTGCTTGTCCAGGTGATTCTGCAGCTCCTGTGCAGTTGCAAGCACCGGTTTTTGTTCGCTACTACACGTTGCAACTTCAACTCTTAAGCCCATATGTCCGCGCAGCTGCCTTCCAACATCCCTGCAGTCAAGCTACCAAGACGCACCCTCCACCTTGAAACCCGACGCCAATTGATCGTTCAAACGGACACGCCCGTTGTCTCAGCTCTGAGGCTCCTCTTCCCAGCCCTCGCCAGCATCACTCTCCTGCAGCCCAAGCGCCTACTGTTAAGGATCGAGCCGCCACCTGTTGAATCTGTTGCACCCTCAGAAACTGTCCAAGTATGCGTGCTAAGATAGACCAAACATGCTAAACCCAGGTTCTGAGGCCGTTGATCGAGCGCCTGAGAGACCTTGCTGCAGACATAGCTTTATGTGCAACGTCCAGGAACTGGCGCATCAGTTCCGAGATGTTGGGCTGCAGAAAGGAAGTGCTCGGATTATGGATCTACTAGCTAGAACTGAGCTACGATGTTTTGCAAAAGGAGAATGTGTCGGCCGAGCTTCTTGGGGCTGCGGACTAGAGTGGATGCTCAGACCGCTCTATCGAAGCTGGAGGCTTTCGAAAACTCTGACGGCAGCCTGAACTGTAGCCTGACATGATCAGATGCTTAGGCTGCCAACTGTCGACAACGCTACCAGTACCTCAACTCGAAGGTTCCAGAAGGAACTGCAACAAGCGAGAAGCATCTGCTAGGCTCTCCTGTGCCAAGACTTCCTCGTCCTCGTCGAGCTGTAAGGCTTGGCTTTGCGTGACCTTCACATCGAAGGAGGGATGAGACTGTGCAAGTCTCTGAGGGCCTAAGCTTGCGGGGGTCTGGCTTCCGCTGTTCGAAACAGCTAAAATCGAAGGCACGACAAGAACTGCTGCAACAGTCCGAAGCCTTGATGAGCCTTGGAGGCACAAATATGTCATGCAGGAAGGCCCGTCGCTTGCATGCTGATCTTCCGAGCTGTTTATCTGCATGGTATACACACATGAACACAGTACGTTCACCTGCACTCAGCGACTGCATTGCAGACACATCCATACATCAACATAAATAAACACAACGAACCGACCGACGTTCACCTAACCCCAAAACCGAATTGAAAGCTTGCCAACAGACCTTCGCCCTGACTTGCCCAGAACTGCTAAAAGAGGCCTCTGCCGCGGACTGCCCGACAGATGCTTCCCTTTCCTCCGCTTTGTTTTCCGCTTTGGGGGGGGGGGGGGGGGNNGCTTGTACTAGTCACTAGTTGCTATCTTGAGACCCTGAGCAGGAGAGCGATGCATGAAGTCAAAGCATGATTCCGTCCAACCGAAACTGCCAGCTGCCAGCTGTGAAGATACATCGTCGGTGTTTTCGAGACCCCCCTTCGAAAAAAAGGATTCAGGTCCTTACTCCCCGCACGACAGGTAGAATAGTGTGGCCTCGCTAGGATCTGGAGATTTGGAGCCTTTTGAAAGCGAAAATGCCTCGGCAGAGGGCCGCGTCGAGAAAGAGAGTCTCGATATTTTTTGTTGAGATTGAGCACCGAGCCCCTTGAGCCGTGAAAGACGACACAAACCCTGTGTAGTGTTACCACACCTGTTGGGAACCAGTTGGAGGGTATCGTACAAGTCAAAATACTCATGACAATCACGAATGCAATTGCAATACAGAGCAAAACGCTGCTCGCAGTGCCAAGGGGCTGCTTCTTGTCTTTCCCCCTCCTCCTTAGCCTCAACAGACAGTTCGCTCGTAGTCCGATTTACAAATAGCCGAAAGCGGTGGGCAATACATGTCAGACTTGGTTCAGTACTCGGCACCTTCTGAGAGGGATGGCATCATGCGGAGAGCGATTCCCAAATTATCCCTTCGTTAAAGATATTGGCCTCGATATTGCGGTAGACTCTGCTAATATTAGCATGTGCATGCAAGCACGGGTGCTATGCAGCCTCACCGGCACCTTGAAACACAAATCCCTGTAGCTTCAAAGGCTGCCGACCTCAACGCGAGAGTCGCACCATAATTGTTCCCAGCCGAAAAACTGAAATTAGCGGGTTGGGGGTGAAGTTCTGTCAAAGCAAGGCACGTGACTCACGAAACACTTCGCAAAGCGTGAAGAACTGGCCGTGCGTGCTGAGTACTCCATGTTGACGAGAGACTTCCCTCCAGAAATTCAGATGTGCCCTGCACCAGAACGCGGTCATCGAAGAACCCGATGCTAATCATTGAAGGACCTATCGCAGCCAACCCCCAACGTCAGCGAAAAGTCTACCAACCTGAGCTAAACAAACAGAGAAATTTGCAACAAGAAAAGAAATGCAACCTCACATGCATCTCCAAGGTCTGCTGCTGAACTTAACATTCCAAAAAACAGCATCTTGCCTCTGTTCGCGTCTTCCGCTGCTGCGCGGCTGCAGTTTCTTTCGCCACCCCTGTCTGTGCTGTCAGGCAAGAATGCAGCGTTCCTTCTTGAATTGACCAGGTCTGCGGACTGCGTCATCCGACACATGGAACGTGCAGCACAAAGTCATACCAAACAAACGAGATGCTGGCACATTGCTATCAGTGCCTCTTGCCGTTCGGGATTCGGGAAGGCTCAAAAAGATTGATGTGGCACTTTAAGGCTACAAAGTCATGCTGAAGAGATAAGTGCCAAATTGCCAAGATGCCCGCCAAGGCCGTTCATGAAGTTACGAATCAGCCGTGCCGCTGTTCTGACGATCATTAGCTTGTGCAGTTGCTGGTGCCTTTCTTCGCGTGAAAGTTGCATGCTGAAGCGAAATGAACAAAGGACTGACCGACTGAAAGGCTCCCTGCACCAGCCATCGCTGGCACTAACGACAGCAGCTGCGTGTCAGCCTCTATCTCTACAAGAACACCCCACCCGCCGGTAACCTTAAAGCCTAAACTCCCTCCGAGAAGCAATCTAAACCTGGCAAGCCTGTGCATGATAAATTGGGGTTGGGTTCTGGGTACGCTGCCTTCGGACGTGGGGGCAGGACAAGGCTGAACTTGGCAGCTAGACTCTGTATTCATTGAAAAATCGAATCTAATTTCTTGATCTGGCATCATGAACCCAAAGACATCAGAGCCGTTCAAAGGGACCATACCCTTGGGCCTTCATCCTCGGAGGTGCTGGGAGACTGCAGCTCCGGCACGTAGAAGAAGGAAAGGCCCATGTCCGCAGGGATATGCCTTTCTTCTCGGGTGAGTGGTCCGAGTGTGCGTGCTTGTAGGTGTGAGCTCTTTGGGTCCTGGTGGTGATGATGAGGATGAGAGCAGAAGCCAACATGGTAATGACGATGGCAGCGGTGATGTGCAATGCTTCAAGGCTCGACTCCTTCAGGCAGGGAACACTAACTTCGGTTTCCATGGTTGCAGGCACAGGTCCTTTCAGAAACTGGTGGGCCGGGACCCGTCGTCCCCTGGGCTCACCGCCCCGATTCGATGGGTTGCCAAAAACACAAAGCCCTGAAAATCTCGAGCCCCCATCCAGGCCCTGTTTATGTCGCTGATGCCCGTTCCTAAAGCTTCTTGCTGCTATACTGGTGCCTTGGAAGTCGTGCTACCTGCTGATGGATACACAAATGATACACAAAAGTCGTCGCGAGCTTCCTTAACCTACAGGCTGACCAAACACAAGGGAATGCCATTGCAAACGCTATGAAGAAGAACTGATATTGGTAAGCACCCGTCGTAGCAGCAACAAACAATACAGGGACAAGGAGCACCAAAAAGTTAAGCATGACTCTTTCACCAGAGGCGCGCAGTGCCCGAGAAGTTCTGAAACAGCACTTCCAGGTGCAGCTTGTCGTCTCCAAAGGCTCGTATGCCGGTAGCAAACATGACAGGGTAGTCCACGTATCCTTCGTCGAAAGCTGGGCACTAGTCGAACTTCGGGGCATTTCCGGTTACCGGCCATGTCCTCCCTAAACGGTGTAGTGCTCCACAGTAAGGCAACGTTAGCATAGTATCTCTTCCTCGATTCATGTCCGGAAATGAATGCTTGCTATCGACAAGATTTTCGGCCGGATGCACCTTTTACCTGGATGGCATCTTCGAAGCTTCCTGGTCTGTGCCGAGAACTCGGCAGCTTGGGCGTTTGCATCCGTGAGCTTTTGCTGCGTGCCCCACTTATCCAGGAGATCTGCACTCTTTTTCTGGCAAGTAATCTCTCAAGGCATCTCAAGGCTCACTAGAGTCATTTTCCACCAAAGCTCCCGTACAAGGGGAAAGGGCTTCCAGCTCTGGTGCTACCATGCCTTGGGGCTTCAAGGCCTAAGGCTGAGACTGACTAAGAGCAGAAGGTACCACCGAAGCCAAGGCGCCGTTGCCCAAGACCTGCCGCAGGCATGTCAGATGTGAGGTGGCACCTTGAAGACTCAACCCGAAAAGAGACAAGCTGGAACTTTCTTCTCAAGTATGTGCCGGAACATGGCATGTGGTGCTTACCCCATACCCGGGATGAAATCGCTGCTTTCGGAGTTGCCGGCCTTCGTACTCTTGTCGTTGCTACTGTTGCAGTGTGCCGGGACATTGGACATCTATTTTAGCAAGATTGCCACGCAATCTTGCAATCTTGATCTCGCCGACTAGTTTACCTTTTAGACCAAGGTTGCAACCAAGATTGCCAAGCAATCTTGCAATCTTGGTCTCCAAAAGGTAAACCAGTCGGCAAGCCAGTGGGGCGGGGGGCCAAGATTGCCAAGCAGCCTTGCAATCTTGGCCTCCAAACGGTAAACTGTTTAGCGAGCAGGTGGGGAAGGGGCGAGACCCCCGCCTGACCAATGTACTGTTGCTAATCTCCTAATATAATCCAACAGCCAACAACGATAACTGTAACCGGGGTGTGTCTTCAGATGCTGCAGATTCCACTACAGCTCCTGAACAGTGCTTCAACCCTGAGGGAGGCTCAGTCCAACGACCTGACCCCCGGGTCCTCTACCACGCACAGGAGATAATGAGGGACCTCTGAAGTCGGGATGCGGAGGACCGAGCAAACCTCAAACTCCGCGTTGTACCTTGGGTTCGCGTCTTCTGGCCTCTGTAGCTTTCCAGCTCGGCGGGGTCAGGTCCTCTGTCGCGAAGAGCAGTGTCCTTGGAATTTCTTTCGGGTTGTGTTGGTGTTGAGTGTTTCTGCTTCTGTTGGGGTTTCAGAGGTTCTAGGGAATGCCAAACCGACTTCGCGGCGGGGGCATCGGATTGTGGACTGTTATTTTGTGTTGTTCCTACGGTTCAGGTGGCCACCCCCTTATGTACCCAGAACCCAAAGATACACGGGCCTTACGGGCCGCTTTGTAACTCTGAACATCGCCCCACACTGCTTATATCCAGAAAAAGCTGGATGCCCTCCACTTTTTGACTCCCGCAGACCGGAGTCTGCGGCAAACTGCCATGCAAACGTGCAGCTTCTTCAGGCGCCTCTCTTGGTCGGCCGAGGTGTGAGCTTCCTGCGATGTGCCCCCAGAGTGCTACACGCAGTCCGTCATTGAACTCACGCGGGCAACCGCACATGGTCTTCTTCACTTCTTCTTCTACTTATACCACTGCTACCACAACCACGCGAACACCAGTGCTGCCGACTGTGAATCGAAGTCTGTAACCATCCTCACAAACCTCACTAAAACCGCTAGAGAAGAGCATCGTCATAATCGCAACCATCATCTAAACAGCCGTCGCCATCATCACTGCTGCTCACGACATACCCCACCCCTATACCCACCCTGCCCCACGCTAAATTGCGGCCCGCCTTGACGATCTGAATGCGCAGCCTGGGTGGTGCGGACTCCTTCGACGGCACGTCGGACCTCTTGTTCGTGGAAACTTACGTTGTCGATTACGATATGCATGACGCTTCTGGAATCTCTCGGGCTGGTATATTGAGTCTTTCGAAGTGCTCCTGAAGCTCGTCGCCGCCACCTCTCCTTCTGGCTATGTAAGCCAGCCTAGCTCACTTCCTTCTATTGGACGCCCTCTGCGCGTCAAAGTTTGCTAGCTTCGACTGCGTACGAGATTGCAAAAATTCTTGGCCTGACCCGCGCAGCATTCCGAAGCCTCTGGGCAAGGAATGTCAAACACACAATCTGAGCTCGCTGCACGTAGCGCAAACCGAGGACCGCTCCGACGAGCACCACACCACGAGGGAATTTGAGCCTGCCATGGCAGGATTTGGGTTCAAACTCCTGGGCTGTACAGGGCCTCGGGGTGGTCAAGGCTTCGGACTTTAGGCTCTGGCTCCATGTGTGCAGAGACGGATTTGCACAAAGTCCCCGATCCATGCTCATCACTTTGTCGCCGGCCCAAGTGACAGTCACCGCAAACAGAAGCACAAAAAGTACCAGCAAAACCGCAATGTTATTGCGCCAATTTTTGTGCTCATGATTGTGCTTTTTCTGGTGCTAAATTATCTTGTGCTTTTCTGGCGCTAAACTTTGCTCTCATGATTGTGATTTTTCTTGCGCTAAAAGATGCTTAAAATTACTCCACCGGGCCTTCAAATCTTGGTGCTCATTTCTGCCTGTGTGATATCTGAAGAACATTTATTTCACTCTGTACACGCTTGGAGTGGCCTGGGAGTTTCTGCGGCCGAGGTGATGTGAGGCGAGCCAGAGCAAATGTCTTCGTATACGCGGTACCTGATCGAGTTCGACAGCTTGGGCCAAGACTGTAGGCGCTCCCTTGACCGATCGGCGATGAACGGATTCGATCCCGGTAGGCCTCGCAAAGGAAACAGTTGTGCAACTGAGAAGCTTGGCACCGGTGCCCTCAATGCGTCGGCCGACACGGAGGCTGCTCTGCAGCGACCTTGGGCTCAGCGCACGTTCAGAATCCGTTCTTCAACATGACGTGCTCAATCGTCGCGCTAACAGCAAGGTTTAAGGACTTAGGGCCTATCCTCGGAATTTCACGGGAAATGTGACGACGCCCTCTGCTAAGCATTGATCAAAGGATGCTGGCCACCTATTGGGCATTAAACAAACTGGCACATACTGGCACACTTCGGAACATGGTGCCGAATCGGCTTGCTCTTCAGCAATTGCATGATCATGTTGAAAACCCGCATCTCCAGCCACGGCGGCCACGGCACGACGTGACAATTTTGCAGGAGGATTCGAAAGGGTTTACTGGGCCCCTTATTCGCACTACTAGTAGCAAACAAAAGTGTCTGCGATGATATTGCAGACACAGATGCAAGAAGGTGTCAGCTTTATTCAGTTAACACCCTCCAAGCGCATCCATGCTGCTTGTGCACGCGCGATGTGACCTGCACCAACGCTCACCGATTGGTGTTGGCCATCACCCCAAGCCGCCCCCGAACTTGGCAGAAGCCGTAGGTGCAACGTAGCTGTCGAGACAAGCCCTTCAGTCGCCGCGGCAGGAGGATTAGTTCAGCCTTTCTGGGCACTCGCCCTTGAAGTCTATCTGTGGGAATGAACGACAAAGCATGAGGACATCGGACAATCAGAGGATTGCGCTTCCAACACCACAAGTGGGCTGTCCAATCTAGCCTACCCTTTCAGGTAGATGGTTGTGTAGTTCTGCCCAACACAGAGGCACCCCCAAAACATCCTAGCACGTCGCATGCGCACGAGCCCAACGCGCACTCACGCAAACTCAAGAACAACACGTCACGATTCATGCGACTGACTGAGACAGCCGGCGCTGGGAACCAACCACTCAGCGTCGACTGCCGACGCATGTGTATGGGCTGCTGCCCAAAAAGGAGCGACAAGGCCTCTTTGGGGTGGATGTCTTGAGCATGGGTGTGGAGGCGACTGCCACGGAGGAAGCGCAGGTTGTCCAGCTGCAAGGCAATCGGAACCTGGCCGCGATGTTACGTAGCCTCGCTTGTTCTAGGTAAACCCATTCCATTATGGCATAAAGCTAGACTTAGATAGAAGCACTGAAGGTGGCGCTCCACTGGTTGGTCTCCAATCACCTACGCGGGCAACGACCAATGAGGCAGGATTCTCCGGTGGATGTCCAAGATGAAAGCCGAGCCTTCCTATGGGGTCACTTTCGTGCATGCTCAGTATGGGACATCCAGCGAAATCATCTGATCTGGCGAAAGTAAAACATGATGGTGCTCCGCACTTCACAACGCCTGACCTTTCGTCCTACCCGCAATCAATGCGTGTGTAAACTGTCACGATCGCAGGCACCGGCCTGTCGCACCTGGTAGCCATAGAAAGAGACCTGCATGGAAGAAGGCATCACAAGTTTAAGTAATGCAGTGCAACGAAACTGGGTTCGCCGGGTCGAATTTTGACGTATTTTTGGATTTTCAGAAGGCACTGGGAGGCTGCGGCCTGCTACCCCGAAGTTCTCGCCTCCAAATGCCCCATACCCCGCACAGCAGGAGCATGTTCAGTCGCCAGCCGCAGGCCCTCTCTCTGTGTTCAGCCACACTGAAGCCCTCCCGCTCTCGCAAGGTGCACCTTCCGCACGGCGATGCCGAAGTGGCCGCCCAGATTGCCGCGCAAAGATATGCGCACATACCCTTAGCTATGAACTAAGTATGGGTTAATGGAAGCACTCGACAGGGGCAGCTTGGCACTACAACGAAAAGTCCAGCTAAGTCCAGCCCCCGCAAGCAAGCTTGAATTAGAACAGGCGTCGGATGGGCTTGTCGATCTTGATCGATGCCTCCGGCAATTTACCAAGAAGCGTACAACAACGAATCATGAACGAATCTCTGACACGCTGCCTGCACTCGCACTGGTGGCTGTTGCAGCGCTCATGTGCGCGAAGCAATGTCGCGCGTGTCTACGAGCAATTTCACTTCCACCTGTTGTGGCACCATCTACTCTACGGCTTGGGCTCCAAAGCTGTACTGTAGTCCCGAAGCCTTCCGCCAGTAAAAGCCCGAAAGCGGAAGCGCCTAGACTCCTGCTCTGCTCTTCTATGATTCCCTCAAGATCCCTGAAGCTCCTCCAGCGCCGTAGGATCGTCCAGTGTGCAGGATCCCAGCTCGACCCAGGGAGCTCCCGGCTTCACACAGACCTGCCAAGCTGAAGGCGGTTTACACACGAGCCTTCCTGGGAGGCACTGGGGGCTTAAAAGCTTTGACATTAGAGTCCGGGCACTGAAGCTCAGACCTGGAACTCGACCCTGATTTCAAAAGGCTCCCAATGCTTTCCTCAATCCGAGCAGTACTGTAGCCCAAACCCGGCGTCGACTGTAGCACCTTGAGCTGCACCTGCCGTGGGTTCTCCTGCCATCCGATCTTGGGCAATTCGGGTTTCCGGCCCAGCTGAGTCTGCCAACACTATCGCAGTTGGGACATTTCGGACTGCATAACGCTACGATGAGTTGGCTGTGACAGGTGTGTGCGAAAATCTTGGGGCTGTACATGGCGAAGTTGGACTTAAAAGTGCTGGGATAGAGGCTTTTTGCTGGAGATGCGGGAAACTGTAGTTTCAGATGCTCTGATGGGCGCTATTTCTGTTTCTGCTGTTTGTGGGTGAGGCAAACATATATAATGCCATAGACCTATGGGTCGGAATAGGCTGCTCGTCGCAATGGAGACACTCCGAGCGCCTGCAGGCGTCGTAAGCATGAAGAAAGACAAAACAGGTTCAGGATTTCAAGAGCATGCGAGTGGAAAGCAACAGTAAACACAGCCATTACAATGAACAGGCCGTTACAAACACGGTAGCAACAACCAGGCCATGCTCACATACAACGACATACCCAAAAAATACACATGCGCGATGTGGAGACTTTAGCCGTTAGCCGGTGATCTAATGGGCGTCGCCTCCCGGCCCCAAAGCGACAGAAGGCACTTCGTCACCCAGTACCTTGGAAGCATGGAAGGCAAACCGCGGCCCTGCAGGCTGTTGCCAAACAAAGTGTTTTGGGGATGTTGGCAGCGAGGCATGTGTTATGACAAACTTGGGATTTGGGCATGGGAGTTGCCAGTACAAGGACTCGGTTGATGCACTCTTGGAATTGCACAGCGACGGCTGAAGAAAGTTGACAACCAAACAAACTTGGAGATTTCGAATGCGGAAACAAACGGTTGGGAGTTCTTGGGCTCGTTGTCGCTTGTCTTGCCGTGGGCACTGCCCCATCATGCCCCATCAGTTGAATGTGCAAGCAGGCTACCAGTACATGAAGGTGGCCAAAGCGACCACTGAAGGTGCAAGGACATGCTTTCTGCCACGGCAGCATTGCGACTACAAGGCTACTGCTACTGCTGCCTCGCGTTCTGCCACGACACGACAGAAATAGACCGTGCAAGCATAGCACCAGCCCTTCTACTACGCAAGATGCTCGTACTCTCCCTGCAATAGACGCCAATCAATCTTCGACCAGGATGACTATCCGTTTTTCGTAATGATGGGCATGCCCCAAAGCCTGCACAAAGTAGGAACTGCATCAAAGGGGCTGCTGCTCCTCCGTCTTGCCGATGACTTCCTGGCGTGCGAAAAACCCAAGAACAGGCCTCCAAGCCTGTGTGGCCTTTGTGGACTCGCGCTAGTTGCAGCAGCGGTTGCGGAGGAAAGGCTTGCAGTTGTCGTCTTGTTTTTGTTTTGTCGCTTGCTGGGGTTGCTCCGTGGGGTGTCGAGGAACCACGAGCAGTAAACCATGCACTTCATGCAGATTAGACACGTCGTTGTCCAGCGATGCTGGTGGTGATAATGGCCGCATTTAATCAGAATCGTTCAGAATAACCACAGCAGGCATACAAGAGGAATGTATCGCAGTACGAAGCATTCGACGACGACACCATGAGCGGCAGTAGCAAATATGACAGCAATTGACAGCAACACAAGCAGAGCGCAAGTGTTTCTAAAGATGGATGTGTGTTTCAGTTTACAGAGTTCAAAATGTCGTACGGACTACTACAGCATGTAGAGTTCTTGAAGAAGCTCGCGGCTCCTGCTATGCACCCCGCCCCTTGCTGTGGCGCTGACAGTAACCAGGAGCCTGCACCCTGGGCTTTCTCACACGGCTCAACAGAGGAGCCGAGGCCAACTCACTGTCTTACAACAATAACAACGTACGAGAACTACTGTATGAAGACCCCGTCTTTACCAAGAATGGGTTCTGTCTTCAATCAGGGTTCGAAGTCGATGTCGACCGAGGTGGCGCCCATGTAAGTACCTGAACAAAGCAGACAACACTCTTTGGTTCCACCCTCTCAGCACCACACCTTCCGTTGCAGCGGCTAGAGTATCTAGTGACTCATCGTGACTTCAACCGAAAACTCAAAAACCTCAGACTTCGAAGCCGGCCTGGCGAAAGACAGATTTCCACAATATGCAATGACTGTGCCACTATATATGCAACTTCGACGTGCGGCGCGACCGAAACCACAGAATAACTGGGATATTGGCCAGGCGACAGAAGCCAGGAGTCACAGCGCCGCGCTTTGAGGCTAGGAGATTCGAGGCCGGGAGGTTTTGCCGAGAGTGGGGCGGCTTTCCCCACAGCCTCAAGTGGGCCAAGCGGAGTGATGTGAGGATTGCTGTCAAAGCATCAGGACTCCGCACTGCTGAAAACTTGGGGTGCGCAGTTCTGGCTCCATGGAAGGGAAACTTGGTGTTGAGCAACAGTTGTCTTCGAAGCATGTTGAAGTCTCGGGGCTGCGGGAACCCGTATCGACATGCTGCCGATCTTGCCTTGTTCGCAAGCGGTGTCGTGAAGCCAAAATCTCTCTTGTTTTCCTCCCAGGTCCTAGCTACTAGTCGCCTCGCCATCCGTTCTCGGAGTTGATGCTACTGTCTCCTCGCTCTTCCGTGGTTTCGGTTTTGGTCAGGCACCGTCCGCGGAGAAGCGGCAGCCTACAGGCTTGATGAACTTTGTGATATCAGATGTTGCAACGAACCTCAATCGAATCTCTTCCCCAACTTTGAAATTCTTTGTGCGTCACACTGCTGGGAGTCCTGATGGCCCGGGGCAACAGTACCATTTTGACTCCCGGTGTTGCCGGCATGGCGCTTGACGTGGCGGATCAGCTTCTCAACCTGCACATGGAGCTTTCTACATTTCCGGATTTCTGGTTTATGGGTTGTCGGCGACGGCTTGGGATATCTAGGGCTCCAGCAGCACTCGTTCCAGATCATTCCACATGTTGTTGAGTTTTGGTGCTGTGATACCGTGTGTACTCAGGCTGGCATGCCTTCAAGCGATCGTGCGACCCAATGCAAGAAGAGGAGGCTGATATATATATATATATATACAAATATATATATATATATATACTAGAC
>CAJNDV010036941.1:39695-62948 GCA_905221635.1 Symbiodinium sp. CCMP2456 | reverse complement strand
TGTCTCAGACATAATCTGCAATACACAAACACTGTGCGAAGATGGGCACGCAAAAGCCCACTGACACTGAAAAATGCGAGAGCGTGCTGCAGACGCCGAAGACTATGAAGGTGAAGATACAGAGCTTGATAAGATTATATAACGTCAATAATGCGTTCCCTGAAGAAGACGCCTTAAGTAGTACAGTAGCGGTACATGTTTTTGTCACCCACTTGGCAGGCCGTTGACAGCACTGCAGGGTCTTGTCTGGCAACTGGACTCAAGCATACTCCAAGCACAAATGATCGAGCATAACGTGCAAAGAAGAACACACAAACAGCTCAAGTAAGTAAAAACAGCCCCCCAAACCAACTACTGTAAGCTATAAGAATAATAAAAGCCAAAGGATGCTCAATCAACTCTTCGAGGGAAAAGTCCACAAATCGTATCAACTGTTATGTGATGAGATTCACGGGTGCGACTCACAACATCTGCAAACGTAGTAGATGTGAAAGTAGTAGTAATCGACGTGGTAGGCGTCGTCGCTAGTGGTAGTAGTGGTAATAGTCATAGTAGTAGTAACCGTAGTAGTAGTAGTAGTAGTAGTAGTAGTCGTAGTAGTAGTAGAAGTAGTAGCAGTAGCAGTAGTAGTAGTAGTAGTAGTAGTAGTAGTAGTCGTAGATGTAGTAGTAATAGGAGTAGTAGTAGTAGTAGTAGTAGTAGTAGTACTTAGTAGTAGTAGTAGTAGTAGTAGTAGTAGTAGTAGTTTTGTAGCAGTAGTCGTCGTCGTAGCAATAATAGAACTGAGCGGAACATGATAATAGTTTCCATCCGAGCCTGACAATGTGTCCCGTGGATTTGTCACCTGAGCAAGAAGCCACACAAACTCCCTCGTGGCCGCGAGGGATTAGATGATTAGATGTGGGGGTTGACCGGAAGCGAGCAGCGTGAAGGCATCAACACCTTGCGATGCGAATATGTTCACTGCATGATCCCAAAGGGCAGCTTATCACTCATCACTTGGCTCCCCTTACATGCATAACCAAGGAACGGATCCGAATCGCAACAAGGCGGCCCTTCTTCAGCTCTTGCTTCGTCAACTCCTCACCACGAATGCATCATACATGGCACGGTCAGGGCGGGGTCGACCATCTCAACCCTCCTGCGGTCTGCTTAGTCGCGACTTTCTCTTTGGAAGCCCGTTGAAGGCCTGGGAATGAAGTGCACCGTGTTGAGCCCTTCTTGAACTCAGCTGGAAGCCTAATTTCGGGTCCACCACGTGCCCAGTTGACAAGCACTCCACCCCCCGCTGACAACACCGGAGTGAAAGTCCGAGACTTCGGCAGAAAATGAGTCCCCGAACTGTGGCGAGAGTGCTGTTGTTGCTGGGCGAAGGCATTATGTGAACGTGATAAAGCGAATAACCTTCCGCATGTGAGGAGATCCTCGGCGCCCCGAACAATCCGAACATACACAGGGCAGCGTCCGTAACATGGTAGGGCTTACCATGTACACTACAGTAGTGGGGGTTAGCATTGGTTGATGTCAACCCCATGCCCTGCCCATGCCAAAACCCTTGGTCCTTGCAAGCCACTCTGCTTTGCAGGCAATAGAGTACTGAGGCTGATGCTCGTAGATGCCAAAAACTGTGAAGCAAGGGCAAACAAAGAGCTGCACAGCTTCGCGACAGGTACAAGCTGTCTGCAACAACCTCTCCGCATCTGTTCACAAAACCAGCGTTGTTGAAACGAGCTCCTCCGGGTCACCTTCTTGGTTCCAGCAGGCGCTGAACACCTGACAAGCAAGGTGTGCAACAACCTGCTGGCATCCGCAGGCCATGTCATTGTCACGCCTGTCCGTGCGGTCCCTCCCCGAGCACGTTCAGCAAACGGTAGCGCTCCAGCAGGTCGTTTGGCACACCTGAAACCTGGCATGGCATGTCGCAATGCCAACTCCTTTCTCACTCGAAGATGCAGATTCGCATCTACCATATCTTACTATGAACTGCTGCAGGGAGGCAGGATCACGCGCCCCGAAAATTTCGGCCAGCGCTTCTCGAACCCGCATCCGGATATAGCGAAAACGTCGGGACCTAGTTCAACGTGGTTTTGCCAACTTCATGAAATCTCGTCAACCATACCACACATGCACAGGTGGTACTGCCAAAGCCAAGCGTCAGAAGCCGGTAAAGAATCGTACGCCTAAGTACATACCAAGGCGAACCATGTCAGGAATTGATGTGCAAACCAACGTACATCGCTCGCCTGCAAATGACGCAAGAAAATGCTCATCGACCGACCCACCTCCCTTATTTTGTCGAAGTTGCCCGCGAAGACCACGGGCATTGTAGATTTTCACGATGTGTTCCCGGTACTCTGCCTAAAGGTCTCATCCAAATTCGTCAGCCTGCGTACACTTGCAGCAAATGCATCGATGGCCTCCCGCTGCGCGATGTCATCCAAGCGGTCCGGGCGCGGCTTGAAGGTGATCCATTGGTTGCGCTCCAATGCAGCCCTCGACCAAAGAACAGTCCAACCGCTCTACAAGTAGTGAAACACGGCAAGAACCACTGGCCTTCTCAAGCGCCGTCGGCAAATGATGCGGATGATGGTCCAACCAATGAATTTCAAGATCCTCAATGCACACACTGCAACCTATCTGAGAATTCATTTCTGCATGCCACGCAGAAATGAAGAAAAAAGAACTGCACCGCTGCATAATTACTCAATATCCTTCTCTTGGCTTTTTCTACGCATGCTCACCAAGTGCTTATGTTGGAGGCAGTCGGGGTTCTTCCAAAGGACCTGGGCGATGCACTTCACCACCTCGCATTGGTTTCACAATTGCCCGTGCGTTGTCCAGATTCCTATGGCGTGCCGGCCCTGGAACCCAGCAAATCGCCAAGAACGCAAGCAGCACAAACAGCTTAACTGGCTGCGTCCCACCCTCTTCGTGCAGCGGCAACATCCCACACGGCGCCGACGACTTACCTGTCACGGAGAATGTGTGTTCACGAAGTCGCGCTGGCCAGGGCGACAAACTACTCAATGCAGTTGGCCTTCCCCTTCAGAGTGCCGCTTCCTGCAAGCGCTTACAACGCAAACATTGGAGACGTGGAGCCGTGGAGCTACCAAACACGATCACATCGAGCAATGACACATGATAACAATGTTGCTGGCCCGAGGGACTGGATGCCCCTGCTGTCAATTGCCGTGTTTGCAAGAAACTCGGTACACTCTTCGCGCTGGGGGACGTTCCTCGGCTGCACAGAAGAAGCGCACATTGTACGGGTTCTGCAAAAGGCTGTCCTTCCGGACAATGTTATCAATGGTTCCCGGCATACCGGAACCGCCCGTGAAATCCAGCGAAAACTTTGCTCTGTTTTTTGGGGATCACGAGTTCGGGAGTGCCCGAGGACACCTTTTACAGCGAGCATCATGGACATGAGTGAACCCAGCATCTGGGGGCAAACCGTCGGTTCGACCTCCCAAACGAAACATCACGAAAATATGTCTCATAGCTGAACCATCTGTCCGATATCATTCTTCACTGCCGTAGGTCTCCAACACTCGCCGGCTCTGCGTGAGGGCAGGTGCTCGATCTTGCTTGTGCTGCGGGGCCGAAGTCTAAGCAAGTGTCCAGGTGGCACTGCGCCGGAAAGACTAGTACATCAGCAGGAGCGAAACGGGAGTCAACAAACACTTCAATCCGATGGCAAACCTCTCATGGCAGTCAGCCTGCGATGCCCTCCAGAAAATGTACGTGCCCACGTTGTCGATGTCGTGTTGGGTAACAATCGTGCACGCGCAGCCCCCGCTGCACCCTCTTTTGCATACAGCGTCTCGTGATGTCTCGTGCCCCACTGCTTTCGATATGGGTGTAAACTGTGTAGATGTCGTTGCCTTTGGGCGGCGGTCCTGCAAATCATGATGTTGCGCGTTTTAATGCTCGGGACCCTGATTACAGATTTCCATGTGGCCAAAGCGTGCCATATTCAGCAACCGGCAGGAAAGCAAGCTCCATGCTCTAACTGTGATACATGGTCGTTTCGAAAACTCATTGTTTTTATGAGTCATGGGGTGTCGTCACAACACCAGCTGCGCAGTGGAGATCCTAAACGTTCTCAAGCCTGCACAGTTCGAGAACTGTTCGAGGTTAATACACGAAAAGCAATCGCCGCAACGCGAGTATTCGATCATACGCGCACCCTTCTCCACACCGAGGCACGGCCCAGCCGCTTACCGCTGCGTGTAGCTACGAGCAAACAGTCTCGTCGCATTGCTTGCGCGCGCGGAGACGAATGTGTGGGACCAAGAATATCCAAGAATTTGCCATGCCTTCAAGCTGGACCCCAGGACGGACCGAAAGCTTACGGACTCGGGGCTACTTGCCTCGATGCACATGGGGCCGCGGCAACGGAACACTACTGGAAGAGTCGATGCACAATCTTTTTGGTGAACACTGCTGGCCTCGCCGCTGTGCGACAACTCTCTCACGAATGTGTCACACAAACTCATGCACCAAGGGCTACAAACTGTAAGACTCACACCGGAAATCTTGCTCATCGGTTATGATGCTACGTGGCCCAACCCTAACGTTGGAATCGCACGCGGTTCAGACGCCGCCTTTGCCAGAATGACTCCGCATGTGTGTGTGTGTGTGTGTGCGTGTGTGTGTGTGTGTGTGATTGTGTGTGCGATTTCGCTGTGTGTGTGTGTGTGGGCGCGACCCCTGCGTCCATGTCTGAGGACGATTGATGGCGGTTCGTGTCGTGCCGATATGGCCTCTGCTGGTGCCGTTTTGTCAGTGCTTGCTTCCGGGCACCTGTCGCGTTGTTTTCGCGAAACTGCTTGGCGCAATGTCTGTTGAAATATGTTGATTTTTGTTTTCCCCGGACTTTTCCGTCTTGACGAGGGTCCAGTGGGGTCGAGCTACCCTACCCTACTCAAACCTACAGTTCCTATGGCCCGACTACGGCTAGCTGTTGCAATTTTGCCGCGACACACAAATGGATGTTGCTTCCGTTGCGCATGTATTGCTTGCTCAGCTGCAGCATAAATCTTTCTTTTCACGCACCTTTTTTCCCAGAACGCAGTGGCGACCATGTTAGTTCGCACTACTACGGCTACAGGGGCGGCAGGCCCTATGTGTTTGCCCCAGCGCTGAACGCAAAATGATGGTCTGGCGGCACTGCCCCCGTGTCGCTGGACCGACTTTTGAACACCAGCCCGTACATCAACAGCGCACGTGATGTCACCGCAATGTTGCCTATGTCGTACATGTTTGCCAAGCTGCTGCGGCGTGTGAGTTTTGAATACATGGTTCGTTTATTCTCCGACTTAGCCAATGCTGGCAACCGTTTTCCATGTTGTGAAAATTTGGCAACGCCAATGGGTGCTGCTTGTGTGGGCTGCGTACTTGTACAATCCGTTCAGTTTGCGAGTACATCTTGCCAGCACTTCACTGAAGTTGATATTCCCGTTGTTTTGTTTTCATTTTTTTGTTTTCATTTTATCATGGTGTATTGTTTTCACGTGCTTTGTTACCAAACAGGGTATACCACCAATGAGCTCACAAGCAGAGAGGGCTTCACGCTCAACGCTCCGAGCCTACATCGCGTAATCATTTCCCCGTTGTATAAAACGGCTCCCCCCCCACCGAACAGATTCTCGGAAAGCGTTTTCTATTATTAAATGATTTTCTATATGCCAGTGGCCGAAAGGAGGTCCCATGAAAAGGGGTTGGAATACTTTAGAATACTTTACTTCTCATTATCCGGGGGTGAGCAATATGATTCTGGAGGCAAGGGTGGGTTCAGAAAAATTTTGTTTTTCACGGACGTTTCCGCCTGCAGGAAGGTGTAACAGCCACACTGGTCTTGCTACAGCGCGCGGTCCCGGCTTAGGGCCGCAGAGGCAAGCGGCTGGGCCCTTCGTTGCTGGCAAGGTCGAGCACGCGGTCCAGTGCAGGGCCGTGGCTCGGCCCTAGCAGTGGAGCAGCCGGCCTAATTTATCCACCCCGGGTCCTGGATTTAGCATGGCTTATCTCCCGACTGCCTTGGGGTGTGACACATGGTGTGACCAGGCACTGGCGACTGCACTGACTTCTGTTCCACGTTTATGCTTCCGATTTTGGGTGTTTCGGCTTTCCAAGGCAAAATGCCTGCGGACATGTGCACAAGAAAATCGAGCATTTGTTGTGAGCACTATTCATACCCAGATCATTTTCGGTGTTTTACAATGTCTTATGCCGTCACAACTCGGACATATCAGCAGCACCTCGTTCGTGACCTCGTTCGTTTCCGGGCCCTCCGCGCGCCGCCCGCAGTGCGCAACGCCGCGTCTTCAGGGTGGGCGCGACGTTGGTGGGCGTGGCGTAGCTGAAACAATTTCCTGCGTCAGGTTCTGTAAATGCGGTGGAGCCCCGAAACCAAGTCGTCGGTTGCCCAGCAATATTAGTCTGCAACCCCCCCAGTATCCTGGCGAAACCCATCCGCTAAATAATATATTGTTTCTCTGCAAATATGGGACCGGAACGTAACGCCCCGCCCTAGAATGATTACTTACGGCCTAAGGCGGGGCTCGTTCCTGCTTCTGTTGCATCTCTTGCTGACACACACACACACACACACATTTTTTTTGACGGACTTTTCCTCGCTGCATAAGCGGACGCAAATTTTGCAACACAAAGCACGGGGGTCGAAGGCCAGGGGCGACGGCCGCCAGCTGTGCACTGTGTGGATCTTGCTCACTTTGGCTGCTTTACTCGCAGTAATCGACTTGTGACAGGGCGACAATTCCGATTCTTGGCAGTGCCGTGCTCGTAAGCTCATAGTATCGTAGGCCGTGCGGCAGCACAGGTGTACGGCTTAGGCTTTAGTCAACGTAGGTCCGTAGGTAGTTCGGTAGTTTGTTTACTACATTTTACTACTTATCTTAGTCTTCGGTTTAGGATTTAGGGCCCCCCCACGGCACAAGCTTGATTTCTGAATGACATTGCATCCAAACCCCCCACTCTCCTGAAGTGCCACTGAAAGCTGCTCACGTGTCCATGCCGCACCCAAATATCCAGCATTGCCACACCAGACTCCGTATGGCATCAGCTCAGCTGCACCTACTAACAACGTCCAGGGCATTTTTGTGCCGGACATGCACCACCGACGTCCAAGGCATTTTGTGTCGAAGACCAACGACGGCAAGGGCACTTTGCGTCGGAGACTAACGACGGCACGGGCATTTTGTGACGGAGACCAACGACGGCAAGGGCATTTTGTGACGGAGACCAACGAGGCAGATCACAAAACAGGGCATTTGTGACGCAGACTAACGACGGCAAAAACATCTTCTGACGGAGAGCAACGACGCCGATCACAGAACAGGGCGTTTTGTGACGGAGACCGACGACGGCAAGGGCATTTTGTCGCGGGAGACCAGTGACGCCGATCACAAAACAGTGCATTTTGTGACGGAGACCAACGACGCCGATCACAAAACTAAGGTGCTGGCATGTGCTGTGCTTCCAGAAGGTATATCCCGCTTCCGTCCACCTTCGGTTTTGGGGTAACCGTAAACCACTTGTAAACCCAAACCTTTTATTTAAACCCGAAGGTCTGGCTGAGTGCTTGCTTTCGTGTTCGGCAGAACTGGTGCCGAACACAAAAACCATGGTGTCAGAGAATGTCTTCCACAGCTTATAATAGTGTTGGGGCCTCCATTGAGCCAGAATCGTTGCCGTAAGATAATTTTTTTGCTCGGCGCCGCTAGCGCCGAACACAAACAGTGTGCTGCCAGCGAGGAACGGTTTTGTGTCGCTTGGGGCTTCCGGCGCGCAACTTCCACGGGAGGATGTCATGCGAACATGTATTTTCCATGATGGGACGTTTCAGCCGCGATGGCATGATGGACTTCGGAAGCGGGGTAGACCCAAACAAACATGGCTCTCAGAAGTTTTTCGCATGGCTCTGGATATGTGCGGCGATCGGCTTAGTTTAGAGACCTTATGGAAATTAAACGGCCCCAACAGTTTGGCAGCACAAAGTGCTCACATATAATTTCACACGTTTGCCACATCAGCGAAACCCACGAGGCTTTGACCGTGGGGGTTCCGGCCACCGAACTCTGGCGGGTGGAAACCAGCGGAATATATCCTCTGCAAGCACAGCAAATGCCAGCATCTGAATTGTTTGTGATCAGCGTCCTTGGTCTCCGTCACGTCACAAAATGCCCTGTTTTGTGATCGGCGTCGCTGGTCTCCGTCACCAAGTGCCCTTGCCGTCGTTGGTCTCCGTCACAAAATGCCCTGTTTTGTGACCGGCGTCGTTGGTCTCCGTCACAAAATGCCTTTGCCGTCGTTAGTCTCCGACGCAAAATGCCCTTGCCGTCGTTGGCCTTCGACACAATATGCCCTGGACGTCGTTGGTGTCCGGCACAAAAATGCCCGGGACGTCGTTAATAAATGCCGTGTGTGTGCTTCTGAGCTGATGCTAGAACGAGTCTTGAATGGAAATACTGGAAATTGGGGTGCGGCATGGACACGTGAGCAGCTTTCATTGGCACTTCAGGAGAATAGGGGTCTGGAAGCATCGTCATTCAGAAATCAAGCTTGTGCCGGGGGGGGGCCCTAAATCTTAAACCGAAGACCATGATAAGTAGCAAACGATCTACCGAACTACCTACGGACCTAACTTGACACCTACGATACTATGAGCCTACGAGCACGGCACTGCCAAGAATCGGAATTGTCGCCAGGCTGTCACAAGCCAGTTGTCCCGGACGGTTGGTGGCCATCTCGTTAATTCATTCATCTGAAATGCTAGGGTTTAGCGGGTTCAGCGTGTTTGTGCTTAGCAGAGCATGCTCCCTGCTTGCGCGCATAATGTAAATGTTCCTCTCCTGCTGACTTTGAGTATTGCGAGGAAAGGAGCCAGAGCGAGCAAGCTCCACACAGTCCACAGCTGGCGGCCGTCACCTCCTGGCCTTCGCCCCCCCCGCTTTGTTGCAAAAATTGTGTATGTATATGATTTTATAAATGTACATACATCATCACATATACATATATGTACACCCATCTAAATTACTCCAAGGTTGTATATCGAGCGCACATCGGGTTTACGGGGATGTTAAGGTTTGTCTCGCCCACAAATTAACTTGAGCCCATGCACCTGTACATGTAATTAGTTACGTAATGTCCTGCGATCGAGATCACAGGCTGCACCATACGTTTCGTCCAAAAAGCTTATACTTCACAAAAAGGCCGAAAACACAATGAAAAACACAAGCTTTAAATAAAAGCCAAAGGCATCTCCAGGTATCGTCTTAGAGCCCCCAATCTCCCAATATACGGTTCTGCATTTGGAAACAAAAACTCCGGACAAAAACACCATATTCCACGAATCCATATACGTTTTGAACACATGATAACATAAAGAATTGTTTTTCCCACCCGTTTCGCTGATAAAGAGTGTTTCGGCGCTCACGTTCGGACAATCCAGGCGAGGCATGTGGTTCGAGGTCCACTGAGAAGCGAAGCAACAGCGACAAGACCACCAGACAACAACGTCTCATAAGGAAACAGCCTGCTAGTTTCGGGTGGGTCTTCATCTCGCCGGAATCCAACCGACAAGAATCTAGTGTAAGACAACACGGGACCGGATCAGGTACACTAGGGCCATGCAAGATTCTAGGGGGCTCGTGTGAGACTCCTGATGATTGACCAAAATCCAGAAGAAAGTCACTAAATGACGAAAACATAAATGCTGCAGGGTTTGGGGTTTTGGGGGGTTTAGCATGCGTGTCGGGGCTCCTGGGAATCGAGGACCGGGGCCAGGAGCACCGGCAAAAGGAAACCAAACTAAAGCATTTGCAATTCGATTTTCAGGTTTAGGCACGAGATTCAGCTGGGGCATTAGCAAAGCTGAAACAAATCTATATGTGTTTTCCAGCCTTGAAAAATTGTATTCACCATGTTTCGGCTGAAGACCCCAGGGCTCACGCTTTTGGTGAAAAAGTCGGTCAAGAGACACAATCGTCAAGCCAAGTTCAGCACGACCTTCGTACGGGCACCAAACATCTTACGACGCACATTATGCTTGCCCAAATTTCGCCAAAGGTGGCAAAATCTAAAAATAACCAAACGGATTTTTGAGCTCTTGTCCTTCCGGCGTTCCCCTCGCAAAAGTTCCGAATGACGGGAAACTCGATGGGAGAAACATCCGAAACACCACACCTCCGCAGCTCGGCTTTCGGACGCCCGATGGTACTATTAGAATAGGGTTTCGGGGTATCTTTTTTCTTTCGGAAGGCCTTGTGTCCAGTCGAACGCGCCTAATGCTAACGAATTCAAACAGTGAAACTAAAAGAAAGTGCCGGCGGGGCCGCTAGGCACATGGTGCTCAGCCAGCTGTACAGAGAGCCGCGATTCGGCGCAGCTGAGCCAAAAATGAGATGGCAACGACGACCTTTGCCAGCCAGCGCAAACACCACAGACAACCAGCCGAGGCAGTGCACGAGCCAAGACAGGTGGCGGCGGAGCAGCCGTAAGGGGCAGGAAGGCAGATCCCACAGATCCGGAGCATCAACTGGAGGCTGTGGCAAGCGGACGAGAGCACCTGCGAAATCCACAAACACGGGAGGCGGGCAGGCGAAAGGAGGCGACCGCCATCCACCCCCTGGGGCAAGGTCCAGAAGAGACGAGGCAAAGTCAGAATCCACATGGAGGACCAGACCAGGGAGACCGGCAGGGCGCGGTAGCCACGGAAGGGGAAGGACCGAAGGTCGAAAACCCTGCGTGCCACCCGAACAACCCCTAGCCGGGGCGGCGTCTTCACAAAGCAGGTCAGCACGCATGCAGAGAAGCACGTCTCCCGCAGCAGCCCGAGTGTTGTCATCCGGAAGAGTGGCAATCCAAGCCTTGAGTGTAGCCCGCAGCACCGGCAAGGGGGCAACTTCGGCCACAACCACCTCAAAGATGTCCTCGTCTGACGGTGCCACCAGTGCACGGAGCCGACAAAGCAGGGAGGGCACAACGTCAGGCTCAACCTCGGGCAAATGGGCTGTGCCGCGGCCAGCGACCGCGCGACTTTGCACATGTCCATTGGGCAGCGAGACAACAGGCAGAAGCGAAACGTCATTGCGTAGGACCGACTGTAAGCAACGCCTTGAAACCTGCAGATGAGTGCGGTGGCGTTTGACATTGGCGAACACTGAGCCGCACGCTCGACAGCGGTTGCCCTCAGCCGCACGGAAGTGAGGTGCTCGATAACCGTGTTGCAGCAGCGCATGAGAAGCCCAGCTCTGGAACCTGTCATATGCCCGTTTACAGATCAGACAAGCGTGCAGTTGATCAGAGGAATCGTCCAAGACAGTTGGGACGGGTGCCCAGGTGCGGCGAACAAAACTGTCAAAGGACACCCACGCTTGGCGGCGTCCCTGATGCCAGGCCAGTGCGCGCCGAATCAACCCTTTCCAGAGCCTCGGCCTATCAACCATTAACCCCAACCAGCCGTCCCAGCACTCCACGAACTTATCAAAAGGGGCAGTGGATTCAATCGCCTGCATGAGCCATTGGCCCGCGCTGCGGAAAGCCTCCAGGGCAAGAGGATTGTGCTGGAGCAGGGCCCAAGCCGCAGGAGGTCCCTTAGCTGCCAATTGGCCCAAGAAGCGCAACCTCTCAGCAGCAAGGAGATCGGACGGGCTGGGGAAACCGCAAGCAACAAAGATGGCTTGGCGAGTCCATCTCTGATCGGCCTCGACCGAGATGCGCAGCATCTGACGACACATGGAGGTAACAAACTTCTCCAGGAGCGACCAAGAACCCTGGCATAACACCGGCCAAGCCCCGGCGCCCGCCAGCAGCACCGAAACAACATGCTGATGACACAGGCAAACACGGCGCACCAGTGGTATGGAGGGGCAAGCAAAGATCTTCCTGCGTCCTTCACCAAACGCGGCCTTGGCAAGGGCAACACGGCTTTTGACCTCTGGGAGCATCGAACAGCTGTATGTGAGGATCGACCCAAGATGTCGATAAGACGGGACCACATCAACGGTAACAGGACATCCGTGCTCCCGCAGTACGTTAAGCTTAGCTTTGCCTCGATGGAAGAGGTCGTCCCGCGCGGCCCGTGCATGTCTACCCCGAGGAGCCAGGAGCGCAGCGGTCTTCTTCGGGCCAAAGTTGGCGGTCAATCCGTGGCCCGAAATGGAATCCAAGGACCTGCCCAGCACGTGCCGGACCGTCTGTCCTAGCTGCCGAGCATCCGGTGAAACCACGCAGGAAGCGTGGTCATCTGCATATGCTATATCCTGAACGACAGCAAGTTCGGGGCAAGGGCAAGCGGAAGAGCTGAAGGTCTGAAGCTCACGTTTCCCGGTCCACGGGATTGTGGGTACCGATTCAGGGTCGAAGTCCCCACGTCTGGCCAGGACACGTTCAAACAAAAGGTTGAACGTAACATCTGCCAAACAACTCCCAGGACGGGTTCCGCGCCTTGTGCGCACCAGAACATTATCAGCCGCAACATGGAACCAGGTATCTGCATGTGCCTCACGAGCGACTGAGAGCAACATGTCTCCACAGTCCCCTGCCAAAATGGGCTCATGCAGGATGTGATGCTGGAGCATCTGCAGATCCTCTGGTGCCAGCCGCAGAGACTCTGCGACTGCCGAAAGTGGCTCAGAGCATAGGCCTGCTCCTACAACTGCTTCTCGCACTACAGCATAGTAGGCCGCTGCTAGATCGGAAAAGATCAAGGCCACCGAAAGAGAACTAGCCTTGGCGAACCCCAGAAAGTTTCTGGAGATAAAATGGCCGAAGGAATAGGTCATACCTTTGCGGCCACCTATTTGCAAGGGGCCCGCACGAGCCTCGAAGCATGCAGCCGGCAGCTTGCGGAAGGCCCGTTGTAGTGCCTTGCCAAATACCGGCTGGACCAGTATGCCACGCTGCGAGGAAGCCACAGTCCGGTCCGGAGCAGACGGCTTGGCAATGTGGTACAAGACCCCGCCCTTAAACCCCACGGGTTCACTGGCCATCAGTGCACTTTTAAGAAGTAGGGGCCATAACAGAGCTGCAACCGGAGTAGCAAAACGCCTGCATACCGCTGGTGGCACCAAATCAGGGCCACATGCCTTGTGGGGATGCACTGCCTGCAAAGCCCGAACGAGCTCCCCAAATGACGCATTCGTGCTGGCGCTGAAGGCATCCTGTCGCAAGCTGTTCGGGAGAAACCGACTGCCCTCCCTCCAGACTGGCAAAGTGGCGACGCCATTCTGCAGCAACTTCCTCATGCCTGGCACACCAACGACCTTCAGGTGTACGAAGCCGTGGAAGGGGTTGGGGACCAGAGCGGTTAAACTTCTTGGGGCGGAGAAGCTTCTTGACAGCGGCATGGACATGTGCTGCGGGGGATTCGCCGACCTCCGTAGCGAGCTTGGAGAGGAACTGATTGCGATCGAGCCGACATTGACGCCGAACCTGTTTGCCAAGGTCACTAAGACGAGCAGACGCGGATGCAATCGAACACCGTAATGTGTGCAACCATCGACCCTGAAAAATCGAACTAAGACCCAAGGGGCCTCGCCAAGCGAGCCATGCACAACGGAGAATAGTAAACCGCATAGCATGGCATCGCCATCGCAACGCATGACGGAGTGCAGCTGCTTGTCGGTGAAGTTCAGCAGTAGTGTCAGACAAGTAGCCACGACTGAGACGTCTGGCCTTCAGAGGGAACTTTGTACTCAGACGGCGGTACAGGGCATCAACCAGCACTGCTGCATGGTCATTGACATTGACGTCCCAAGACACAGAGGGAAGGCTGTGGAGTATTTCAGAAACAATCTCTGCATTCTCAGGCTTGAGTAACGCCAAGGCATCGACACGAGGAGCACGATCGGCCGCCAAGGGACGGCATACAGCAACGGTAAGTCCGGCAACGATCGCAAAATGATCGGGCACTGAGTGTCCGGCAGTGATGCTGGGCACAACCTTGCCCCAGACACCGGCGTCACGCCATTCTCTAGGTAGGCCGAGGTAGTCACTACGCTTTAGCAAACCAGAGCGCCGCTGGACCAATGTGCCGCCGGGCCCGGAAAAAGCGTCAGCAAAGGTGGCCGGGAGCCATGCGTCGCACTTTAAGAGGAGGGCATGGAAAGCCTCCCCTGCTGCGTCCTCGGTTTCAGCCTGCAGGTCGCCAACTGCATCGCTAGTGATTGATCCCAGGTCGCAATTGCCATCAACGCAAAAGACCCAGCGAGATGAGAGCCCAGCTTGGGCGCATATCCGCGAGGATTCATGCCACCACGCCAATCGGTCTGCAGCCTTGTGTCCTTTATGAGGAGCATGACCCACAAAGACACAGAGTTGCTGCTGAGAAACCGTGATCCGCGTGACAAGGCGGGTAAAGTCATGATGGAGCACAACTGCCTGGTGAGGCGGGAAGCCCGGTCCTGTCCCCACCCACAGTTCGGTGCCAAATGCACGTTTTTCCAAGCACCCTGAACAATACCGAGTGTAGTGCGCGCTCTTAAAGCAGCCTTCTGGGGTCCTAGTTTCCTGCAAGCCCGCAATAAAGACATTCTCAGAGTGCAAAGATTTGTCCAACAGAGCCACTCGACCTACACAATCATGCAGGCCCAGGCGTTTGCCGCGATCGGTCGCAGCGGGGTCCGCAAGGGAAAGAACATTAAAGGAGGCTAGGACCCAGTTATCGAGGCGCGAAGTGTCTTCCCCAGCACTTCTTTTATCTGGCATAGAGCGCGAGAAAGGGGCGACATGGTCCGCAGGGTCGAGAAGTGCCCGTGGTTCATGCATATCCCAAGACACCACACCAGATTGCAGGCGAGGCGCACACGCAGGATTGCGGCAACACCAACACCAGTGAGGCACCCAGGCAAAGGCAGCACCATGTGCACCAAACCAAGACGCCCAGGCAAGCCCGGAGGCTCCCGTAGCATCCTCATGGGCACCACTGCCAGCGAGCGCGTCGGCAAGCTCATTAGCTGGATCCCCTGAATGACCCCGGACATGGGAGTACTTCGGCACTACGGAAAGCCAAAATCTCAAGCCCAAATGAAGTCCTTGGCATGCTGTGATGACAGCGTGGTCCCTACCGGACGCTGCTCCCGCGGCGACATCTAAGGCAGATTGACTATCACAAAAGAAAGTGACAGGCAGCTGGGTGCGTAGCTGGAAGCAGAGAACGGCGGCCCACACAAGTCCAACCAGCTCAGACGCAAAGGCATTTACCATTCCCGCTGAGGCACCGCCATATTCCCAGATGTCCGCGGTTCGGCCCCGGATGTGGCCGACAAAAACCCCTGGCGGAGACAGGCTGCTCGGGGTGAGAGCCGACACGACCACACTCCATCCTGCTGCATCAGGGGCAGGGCCAAAGGACCCGTCGGAAGTAAGGCACAGCATGTGGGCGTCCGACGGAAGGCAGCCAGCAGTTCCCGACATTATCCAACTTGCAAAGCGTTCAGCTTGCGGCAACGTGGCAGGGAGACATGGGAGGCGGCTAACGGGAACAAACCGACACAGGTCGCACCACATTTGCTGGGAAATGGGGAGTTCACATTGCCCCCGGTCTAGTGTGAACCAAGAGGTGCCACTGGTCCTGTCACAGTCGGCTTCAAGGCCGAAGTCAAGTGATGCTGCCAAGGAGATTTGCACAGGAAGGTCATCTGGGCCATCCATGCGGAATGTCGCAGGACCATCGTCGGTCACAGGAGGCGCAGGCGCCACCGCGAAGTGATCAAAAAGTACTTCGAGTAGCGTACAAGCATCAAAGAATGCCGGGCAGTCGGGCAAAGCAGCACTTTCTTGCAGGAGAGTGGGCCCTATCCCGAATGATTCCCATTGAAGCTCGGCAACTGAAGGCGCAATAACAGGTGACCGCAGAGGGCCACGGCAAGGAGTTGGCACCGGCCTGCGACCTGGTGCAAGACGGCACATAGTCTCCTGTGTATGCCCTCGCGTATCCCCCCAAGAAGGACCATGACGCACGGGAAGGTTGGAGGCAAGGGCCTCATGGGAGCGTGAGGAGATCTGCATAGCCCGCACCGGCAAGGAACAGTGCAGGACAACGAAAACAGGGAGACATCGTCTCAGGGCCCCCAGACCGCCGCACAGGAGGCCAGCCAGTAAAAGAGAGGGGAGCGATTGCGCGGCACACAGCAGCAGGATAGGGGTGAGGCCAAACGCGCCCAACAGAAGGGCATGTTGCGTAAGACGTTGGCTCCACATAACCACAAAGCTGTGAACAGTAGTATGCGTGTTTGCACTCGTTGGGCAGAACGGGGGGTATGTGGCTCCGAGCTGGCAGCTTCCATAGTATCCGCATCACTGACCGGAAAGGGCCCGAGTGCAGCATCAGAGGCATCGTCCGCGACCGGGCTATCTGCAACCTCAGCATTGACGAGGCTGGTCAAGGCGGGCACGTCGCGCACTCGAATGACAGCAATAACTTGGCCGGGCTCTATCCAGGTCCACTCCCAACGATCCGGATAGTCGACAAGCGAAATGTGCCATCCCTCAAAGCCACTCACAGAAAAGGCTTCGCGAACGGTTCGAAGACAGAGCCATCCGTTCGGAGCTAAGAAGCGAGTCCAGCCATGAAAGATAGCTCGTCCATCCACCAGGCAGGCGGTCTCGCCCCACACGGCACCGCCTACATTTCCGCGAGCATCGTCCCCAACGCCAAGGACAGTAGAGCAAGGTCGCCCATGCACTGCTACATCAGACGGCCGGGGGGTGGCTGGGCTTAGGAAAAGGCGATAGAGAGAAATTCCAAACAACGCCGCAATGTCAGAGCGATAGAACGGCCCGCGACCAGCTCGGAGGGTGAAAAGGACGTACTTTGCATCGCCCACGACACAGTATCCGGGGTCCCAGATAGGTTGAGGAAAGGCTGGGCCGGGCGCCCAGGCAAGATGGGACTGAAGCATAGTGTGGAGATCTGCACTCGGACCGGGCATTGCCCCACGCCGGGTAAACGTAATGCACATCCCCGAAACCAATTGCAATTCCGCACCCGGGTCAACGGGAGAGGGGTGTTCCGGCACGTATACGTCCACATCGGCAGCCCCAGATAGCCCAGCAAGGAGAAGCAAGGCAAAACGGTCGGTAACAGCTGGTGTGGAGACCGCAAAGAGACGGCCATCGAGGTCCACCAAGTTAAAGCAGACCATAGGAAGATACCCCTGCCACTCAGGTAGCATAAGCAAAACCGCCCAACATGCATCCGGCTGGGGCACAACGGGCAGAAGTGTGGGGAAGCGGTCCTTAAGAAAGTGGCCCCGACAGAGGTTAGCCAACTCGAGGGCCTCGGGCACGGTCTGCGGAACAGCAATCTGAAGATGTATGTGTTCGGCATGGTACTCCGGGGCAAGCAATACGAAGACCGTGTCCAGAAGGACGGGCGCACTATCCGTGTCAGATGCCTCACCATCATCCGAGGCCACAAACGGGAGTGGCTGATGTGCCTCCGGGTCAAGCGGCCAAGGGAGACCAAGCTGCCGAGTTGCATCCCGGGCAAAGTTGAGAAGCCTGCCAGCCACTCGGGAGTTCCCACTTGGAAGTTCGAGAAGTCTGGTCCGAATATGCTCGAGCGCTGAGAAGGAAGGAACCTCCCTAGGAACCGCTCTGCTAAATTGGCCCCATGGATCCACGCCAAAGCCACGCTCTTGCGGGAGGGCAGAGGTGAAGAACCGCGCGCCCTGAGCAAGGGCATCGAGAAAAGTCACGGCAGTCCACATGTCAACTCCATCGCATCGGGATGGCTCTTGGAGCAATCGGCACGCAAGACCCGCATAAGAGGCCCCAGTGGACAAATCGGCAGGAGGCCCGACCAGGGGCCACGTCACAATGGAACGCTGCGTAGTGGTGGCAGACACACTGGTATCATCTGTGTGAGTTGTGGACCGAGACCCCGCTCGAGGCGTCCGGCTGCGGTTTCGTGTCCCCTCACGGGAGGAAGGAGATCCTCTCGGATCACGGCCCGCCGGCGGTTCATGCGGTGCCTCCCCGGCTGGGCCCTCACCCGGGGGGGCCGGTGAGTCCGAGGGCGAATCCCCAAGAAAATCCTCCACGAATTCAACGATGAGGACTTGGCCATGCCTCAGGAGAAAGACAGGCCCATCTGGGCGGCTGCGTACCTCGGCTCCTCGTACCGAAACAATGTGCTCAGCAGGGCATCGATCGACAAAACGGTCAACAATGGAGCCAACCTCTACTTCGTGACCCCCACTAAGGAACCAGGTAAACCCTTGGAGAACTCGTCTACAGTCCAGGATAACGACAATGCGATTTTCTGGTTGTCGCGCTGGCGGGTAGGGGACACAGGAGAGGCGTTCGGTGACAACGATCACACCTGTGGCCAAGAAGCCGCGAGGAAAAACATCACCAATGGCAGGGTGGGAGCTCTTGAATGTGAGAGAGTGCTCCACAGCGCTGAGGCAGGCACACACATCTGCCTTGAATGTGGATCTTCGACCTGGAATGACCTCAAAGAGACACGGCGAAGCATCCGTCAGAAGCCAAAAGTGGCTGCCAGGGTAGTAATGCGGGCCGGGCAGGTCAGTCGCCTCATGCCACATATCTCTGTTCAGGAGACGGGTCCCCAAGTCTGTCCCACCTGGGGCACCCGTACTCGCAGGAACCACACTAACCGTGAATCCGGAGGATAGGGTAATGCGCTGGTCGAGCTGGAGAGGGTGCACAAGGCCATGGACAAAGACTTGGTGGCTCAAATCAGCGGCAAATCCAGCAGCGAGAAGGAGAGATTCCCTATTCAGGTGGCAGTGCACTGCAGCCGCGAACATTGTGTCGTTGACCCTGCGGCAATCAAATAAGATGATCACCTTCTCAGCCAACCAGTTGGGTGCTGCCACAAGAACAGCAATGTCGGGCACCGGTTGAGGCGTAGCCGGGAAGAGATCGGGAAAGCTGACTACCAAGTCGGATGACCGCATCTCCTGTAGCTGAGCTATAAAAGGGGTCACACCCATAGGGAGACGGACCTGAACATGCAAGAGCTCGGGGGCAAACTCTGGCATATAGATAAGGACAGTGGTCGGGAACTGCTCATCCGTCATGGCATCTGTGGGACCAGGGGTGCTTGGGCTGCGAAGAAGCAAAGCAGCAGTCGCAGATGAATCAGCAGCCGGAGGCCGTTCCCAGCCAGCAGTAAAGGCAGCACCGACACTGCCTATACGAGAAAGCTCATCACTGTCCATCGCGTCAGAGGCCATCCGGTCTAATGTGGGCCATAGCTCCGGCACATTATACTCGCCACGATCCTCTGTCGGGACCGTTGGGGCAGCATGCGCCCAGTCTGGTGTAAGAGGCCAGTTCGCGTCTAACGCTGGCCCCAGAGAAGCTGGTGATCCCGACATTTCCACGGGCTCGGGGAGCCTAGGCATACCTGAGACCTCCACTGCATTCCAACTATGGCCTGCCGGAATAGACGTGTCCATAGCGGCCAACTCCTCGTCGGGCGGGCTCAGCCTAGTCCACTCCGGGATCTCAGCACCACCAGCCCCAGAAGCCGGAGGAGAAGGCGAACGGGGCACTGTGTCTGGATCACTAGAGGATCCATCAGAAGGTTTTGCCTCAACATGGAAAAGGAGGATGGGGCATCCCTGGACCTTCACGTATTCACCAGAATAACGGCCACCAACAACTCCCACCTGCATAGCGGCTGGCAATTCGATCTGAAAATCCGAAAGAATGCTTGGCACATGGAGCTTCGGAACATGGGAGTGAATGAACTCCGGTTTGAGGCCAAGGGGGCGGAAATCGCATAAAGCAAAGAAATCCTGCCTAGCTCGGGTAGCTTCGCCTTCAACTAGTGGAGGGCGATCCAAGATGACCACCATCTGAGGACATAACCACCCTTGGACATCTAGGTCCGGAAGCGAGAAAGTGCAAGCAAGTATTGAGTTCACGTCCAACCGCAAACTACTGATTGCATGCTCCAGTACCGTGCGGCCGAGGTGATGATGCGCACCGACGCAAAATCGTTGCCGACGGTATATGACGCAAACGCTTTCATGCCTTTCCACAGGGAAAAAGTGGTGCATCGGGCCCCAGAGTGCATGGTCCTCCAAGGCTTCCGGCTGTCGTCTCGCAAAGGTAGCGTCGCAGCGAAGGACAGTAATCACGTCCCCATCACTAAAGTTCACCAAGGCAGCTTCAGGCCACGGGTACGTACGGCACCCCACATAGAAACGGAGTGGGGTGTCGCCATCAGAGGTGAGAGGGACTATGAAATCCTGCAGACTGGCATACGACATATAGCGCGGCAAAACTGACGCGAAGTAATGGCCGCCCACGCGGGTCAGGTCCAGCACAACGGCTGAGTAGCCTTCGCCTGTTTGGCCTAAGACACTGGGGAACCTTATAACGGAAAGGTAATCCCCAAAGCGCTGGGGGCGTAAAGGGACAATGCACTCCATGAGGCCTGCAGGTGCACCAGGGGCACAGTCAAGGATCGTATCCAGAACACTACGAAGACTCGCACCATGCGCTGCTCTCACTGCAAACAACACAGGCGAGTAGTAAGGAGTGTAAAGGTAGACCCCAAGCCAGTCAAAGTCGGCTTGGGCTGCAGGGCCGCCGGTCGGCCATTCCGGCCCATGGACACAGATGGACCGGCTGATCCGATCCTGACGTTCGGGATCCTGGCGTGGGGAGCCTGGTGCATCGCCGCCTGTAAAAGATATGAAGTCCTCTGGGCGTGCCGCATGCAGGACCCTGCCGGCTGCATGGCCTTCCCCCGGCCGGGTCATGGCCTCACCCACAAAGGGAAGTAAAGCTGCAAGAGGGACGCTCAGACGCGCAGCGACAACAGGTTGAGGCAGGGAGTGCCAGGAAAGAAACCCTAGCCAAAAGCCCCACATCCGAGAACCTGAAAGAACTCGAGGATTCCTAGAAGCAATCCGACCTTTACGATCCCTCCAGGGCTTCCAATCCAAAACATCCCTGTCCGGACGCGAGAAACGCAGCCCAAGGGGAACAGTGAGCACAGAGACAAGGGCGCCATGAGTGCGCCGAGCACACAACGGGCGAACAACAAGATTGAGCAGTGCAATCAGCAAGACTAAGGCACCGCTCTTACACACAGGAGCTAAGGCTTCGCTCAGCCAGCAAAGAAAACAAAGCGCCCATTGTTCGCTCTCGGAAGAGCCACCGATGCGATCATCACCTGGTAGGTACCCCAGAGCCACCGATGTACCTTTTAGGCACCAGGTCAGATCAAGCCAAAAGACATATGGACAACAACACCCAAGAAAGGGAGCTCGGGGCGAGTGTGCTGCTCCATGACTTATAAAACACGCCTGTAGACTGCCATCAACCCATGAGAAGCAGCCAAAAGAGGAGGCGCTATTGCTCAACAGACCGATGCCGGCAGATCCAAGATGCAGGCAGTCGAAGTGGCGGGGGCATGTCACGAAGAGCTCAAAAACCCAATGAGCCTCCAAGACAGCCGAGGACAAGGCCCTGGAAAGGGCCAGCGAAGACGCACCTGGGCCCGCGACCCGGGCGACCTCTAGCCGCAGAAGAGAAAGTCCAATGCATACGCCAGGGAAAGAGACCCCGGCGTCATGGCGTGGGCACACCCAAGACAGCTCCAAAGCCAAAGGAACCGCAAAGGCAGCCGAGGACAAAGTCCGAGGAGGGACCTGCGAGGAAGGGACACTGACGGGATCCTCCGGACAACAAAATTCCACCATGGGAGGAGGGTGCATGAGGATAGCACACAAGGGTCCCCGAAGACCAGAGCAGACCCGAAGCGGAACCAAAACCCCATGGACCGCAAGGGAAACAGATGTACAGGAAGCCGTGCCGACAAAGGGGACTGTACAGACTACCCTATACAGCCACTCCTCAGAAGCACAGTCAGGTAGACAGGCGACCTGGCCGGCGTCAACTGCACACGAACCGACTTGACCGATGGGTAACAGGAGTCCCCGAGTGCCAAAGACCCTGTCTCCAACAAGGTCGCACTCAGAAGACGCCGGACCCCCCAGCCGTCCGTATCCGTGCGAGCTGACAACCTGCCCCAAGCGCAGGCTTACGTCTCCGAAGGCCGCTCGTCCAGGCTTGCAAGAGTACCATCGGCGGCCATGTGTTTGTCCTCGTCGGAATCGTCGTCCACAGGACCTGTGGGTTTTGGCCCTGCAGCCATATTGATCAAGCCGCCAACCCCAAAGGGCCGAAGAGCCATGCTCTGCAGCTCGGCAGCGCGTCTGGCCTCCAACTTCTCCTCGAGCGAGATGTTGCGAGCGGCCTTGGCAGGCGGGTGCATCGTCGCAGACTTGATGTCTTCCCTCGGGGGGGCCTCGGCAGTCATCTGACGCGGGAGCCCCAAATCGCGCTGTCCTGGGTGTTTCGGAGATTGTCGGCTCCCGGTGTCTAGGCCAGGAGGTCTCGCACTCATAGAAGCGGGTCCCGTGGCCGGAGGGGTCCAGCTCGGAGCGGGGCCGTTCTCTGTCACGGTAGCAAGGTATGGATCCTCCACTCCGGAACTCGTAAAAGCCGAGCCAGCAACAGCGGATTTGGCAGTCATGGCCGAGCTCGGAGTCATGGGCTGAACCGGCCTTGCACGCATAGGGGTAAAAGGAGTCAGGCCAGCTGCCCTTGCCTGGGCAACTGCACGCTCCAAGACCCCATCCATGTCGTTGGCCGCCTCCTTCTCCCAAGCCTCGCGTGCGATCTCCCACGAGCGATCCTCGTCTGCCGTGGGGAACATCTCCTGAGCAGCTGGAAGACCCGGCCCAAACACCATGAGGCGTGCTTGCTCCTGCTGGTTCAGCGCCTCCGCAATATCCCTCTCCAATCGCTCGGAGTTCTGAGCGAACTTGCGCTTCTCGCGCAGAAATGCCTGTTTCATCTCTTGATCCCAGGCATCCCATTGGGCTTTGGCTTTGTCTCGCTGTTGCATAAGCTTCACCACCCTTTGCTCCGCACGACGTGCCACATTGAGCAGCTGTTGCAGCCCATTCATAGGTCCCTGGTCTTGCGAGGAAGCGGCTCCACGGTTGGTGTCGGATGTAAGATCCACCACCTGCATGGCCTGGTAGGAAGGGATGTGCGCCGCGCCCTTCTTTGATCAGCTGGGTTCTTGCTAAGGGTTTATCGGCTTTATGGACTTTGTTAAGGATTTGGTAAATCTTTGTGAAGTATGTTGTAAGTGTCTTGTAAGTCAGTCATAACCAAGGAGAAAGCAGTATAAGATGTTATGTGAGTTAACAACATTGTATAATTTTTTGTGGT
>CAJNDV010036941.1:0-28715 GCA_905221635.1 Symbiodinium sp. CCMP2456 | reverse complement strand
TATATATATATATAATATACATGCACATGCATAAATTTAGGTGTTCTAGCCTGCCAGCCTTCCAAACGGGGGTCCCCGTCTTGCGGAAACATGCCGCAAACCAATCGCCATCCCTCCAAACTGCCGAAGCACTTTCCCCGAAGTATTACCCCAAGTAACTAAGTAACTTGAATCCAAACTGAACTCCAGAAATGCTCAACAACTCATAGGGCTAAAACTTCAAACCCAGGCATTCCGAAATTCTAAGAACAAAGAACCAGAACAATAAGCTAAACACAGTTAGAGTCAACGGATCGCCTCACCATCTTCTTGACGAAGTCGGGGTCACTGCGAAGTCGCTCGGAAGCGTGCGCAAAGCCCCTGAAGGCAAGAAGGCTGACGCTTAGCACCACGTGATGTTTTGCAATTCCTGGATTCAGATCGTTGTTCTAGTTCCATGCAATGAAAACGATGACCGAGGTTGACTGCCTCGGATTTCGTAAAGGAGTATTCTGCGCAAAGTCATGGGCACAGCTATTGCCACATAACAGAGCGGCACCACTTTCGGGTTGCATAAGGGGTGCAAAGATCACAATGATAAGACTAACTAGCAGAAGAAACACAAACAGTGTTGGCGGAGCAATCCGCACGAATGCAAGCAGCAGCACATGGCAGCCAAATATGCACAAGGCTGTGCATGGTTCAACGTGACGAGCACCACATCAAATCGGTAAGGTAAAAAGTCACCTGACAAGATCTCCGCTTTTTGGGGCCTCGGGTCGCCCACAATGGCCTCAGAAACAAACTCCTCGCTGTCGCGCTCCATCTCCTGGTGAAGGTGGAAGCGTGCTCTCGATAGCAAAGCGGAGATGCTGTGCAAGCTGGAGGCGTTTGCTCGCGACATGCAGGTCAATGGCACGGTTCAGGACTGCTCAATGTAAAATCAGACAGCTAGTCTTATAACCCCAGGCAAGACCGCGGCGAAACATGTATGGTGATGATGGCTGTCTTAATCAACACAACAGTGGTGAACATAATGTTTACTGTGCCAATTCTCAAGTCCGAAAACCACAGTCATAGGCATCCGCAACTTGCTGCCCAGCGGCAGAAGCCTGCTGCATCCTCGTGTCGGATTTCCAAAGTCTTTCGAGTTTTTCAGCAACGTCGCCAAGAAGAGTTTATGACTATCGCGCTGCTTCATCCATGAAAACTGACAGGAAACGACACGGCGGTCCCCAAACACGGGTCTCAAAAGACACGCTCTTGAAGTCAAGTCGCTTTGACGGTGTCATGAATGCCTGGCACGCAACACACTCCAGCGAAGAGTCTGGTAAGGTCACCGTCCAGTGCCACTACCGGTTGGGGGATGAACGCGCCGTGTCACACAACACAATCGCTGCATGGTGGTAAATCATCCAAACCATCATTAATACACATCGACTGCTGTACAGGTAACTGTGCAACCTACTCCTCGTGCCTGCTTCTTTATGCGGCACATGGGTGCAACAACTCATGCAATTCTGTATTGACGCAACTGCCGTTCGGCCGAAGCCCCGATTTTTGATGCAACTGTTACAAAATGCCATTCAGACAAGTCTGCACAAGACATGTACACATATGCAGTCATATGCATATGTTATACTGTTTTCGTGCGCGCGCGCGTCTTTTCGTTTGATTTAACAACGGCGATCATCAGAAACAGTGAGCCTCGATATCCCGCTTGCGGAATCTGCGACTGCGCATTGCCACACCTCGGGAACCATCAAACCGCAAACTGCTTTAGAAACACAAACACGGACCTAATGAGCACACAACCGTCGTTCAACTGCCCGGCTTTGAGCTGCCGCTGCAGCTCGTTGTTCCCAACAAGTGAGGGGAACACAGGAGTACGCAAAGGCCATGAGCAAAAACGTAGCCGAGGAGCTCGGAGTTTTTTCTGCCGGTGCGGGCGCGCCCGGGACGAAGGCAGGAAGAATCCATTGACAAACCTTCATCAGGCAGCAATTGGGGTTGGTCCTTGGGGGAATGGCATTCAATTCTTCTCTGACGCTGGCAAAGATGTGGCGACATTGCCAGTGCAGCTTCATGATGATATAAAGTGTCGGTGGGCCTGCTATCAATCAAGCACACCAGTCTCAACCCCAAACCACAGCAGCTCTGCATACATATAGAAACTTGTCGCTGAACTCTGGACCCGCGAAGACTCGTCAACACTGAAGAAACGGCATCGATGTTGGCTAAAACATGAGACTCTCTCTCTCTCTCTCGCTCTCTCTTGTTCATGTTCTGATTCTGAGACCTTCACTCGTGCGCCGATCCGATCCGACTTGGTTATGGCTTGGTCAGGCCCAAATAACACTCAAGAACACACATCCTCCACACCCCCGAAACAAACCAAGCTCGTCTGTGCAAACGCGTGCGACGCACGTAAACGCACATAGCGAATGCTCGGACACAAACCCGAAGAAACCGTCCAACAGTTCAATGCCCGAAATTCCCTAAATCGATAAGGCCCTCGCCTGCGCCAGCACCGCCAAACATAGGAGGGCCGGCAGCGCCCGCAGCGCCATGGCCGAGAAACCTGTCTGGGCGGATTTGGGGGAAGGAGGCCTGAGGCCACGATAAAGTTACTATGAGGGTTACCAATTAATTATAAAGTTACAATAAAAAATCTAAACAGGTGCTGGGTCTGGAAGGCATAAACTTAACTTAATAAGTTCCAGGTATCGGGTCGAGCCATGTGCAGGCTTCAAGATTTAGGTTTAGGATGCGGGGGCCAGGAAGCGTTTATGGGAACTCGGTTCGGCCAAGAAAAACAAGCCAATCGAATCACGCACACATGCACACATACGTGCAAGCTGCGAGTACGGCTCACCTGACAAACAGCGACGTATCCCCTCGCTGGCACTCTCAAGTCTGAGGAGCTGACCGGAGCGCCGGCTCTGTTGGGCGCAGCCAAATTGTCTCAAAAGCCAAGCGCAATGCAAAGCAGTTACAAAATAGATGTGCAACCAGGAGTTTTTCATGGCATGGACAGCGGGCTCTGTTGCTCTCATGTTTATCCGCTGACAAGATGCAAGCCTCAACACTTGTCCACAGAAATGAGGCTTGGAAGGACTGAGACAGCATCTTAACAACATGTTGGGTGTTGGGCTTGCACATGTATTTTCTGGTCGCCCTGCCCCCCCCCCTTCCACGGCAAAGCCTAAAACCCAAAGGGTTGTAAGACCGGAGAGCCAAGCCGATTGCCCAACCAGTCGCGAACTGGATGAGCATGTGGACATAATTGCCCACCCACCCTGCTGCTTCGCTCGGCATAACACTTACATGTCCCGTGGAAGCAGCAGGCAGCATGAACTAATCTGCCGCCCGCCGCCCCCGAAATTTGTTGTTTGGAGCGCCGATGAAGTCACCAGAAGCCACATTTTTTAACGTGCTTTTTGGGGCATTTTTCGGCCCTTTTGGCCGAAGAAGACTGTACAACCTCTCTAAGCTTTGGACCTGGCGTGGCTGCACCACTCCGAATTAGTGACAGCACAGCACATGCTGAGCTGCACATGCAAATGAACTGTTGGGTTATGAATCAGTTATGAAGATAACCGAGACGTGAAAACAGCAAGGAGCGCAATGAGTATTGCCTTTCCACGACGAAAGTTAAGATAACCATGCCCCGCGCGGCTGATCAAGCTGCTGCCGGGACTGGGATTGCTGCCTGGATCACGCACGGGGTGATTTCTGTTCAAGTGCCTGGGGCATTCTGGGACTACAGTAAGTAGACGCAAGCCAGACCCTCCACCCCAACCAAAACTGAGGCTCGTGCTGGCACTGCAGTCGGGACCTTCAAGGGCTGACCGTGTTTGCTTGAAAGCCCGGCAGCCGTCAGTAATGGCACGCATGCGTGCATGCACAAACATACATACGAGTACACATACAGACATACATCCACGCATCAAGTGAACACACTCAACACATGCGAACGCTCCTACATTGACTCAGCGCGCCGCCTCCTGCTTTGGGGCCTTCCAACCCTTCTCTGTCAGCTCCTGACATTTGCAGGGGCGCGAGCTCCAGAACATGCTTCAAGTTCCGGCCACGGGCTCAATTCTGGGATCATGGGGTGTCGAGGATTGGGGTGCCTCGGAACCTCGGATCACAACTTCCCTCCCTTCGGCCCAGACAAAGAGCACCAGGTTTCGTGCCCGAAAGCATGCTGTTCATTATGCCGACCTCGGAATCCAGATGAAGCAAACGCTTACTTCAGCGTTGTCTCCAACGAACACAGGGTCTGAGAGCTTGCATTGTCCATCTGTCTGGGACACCGCCTGCCTTCATGGGGAGGTGCGGCACCGAGGGAGTTGCTTGGCTGCCATCCCCCTGTAAGCACAGCTTTTGTTAGGGGATTGAGGTGACGGTGTGGAAAGCTCGATAGGGCCTTTGATGACTTGGGGCGGACTGAGCATGTCCTGACCTCTACATGTCCACATCGGGATGGGGAGGGGGCATGGCCTGAGATCAAAAAAGAACCGCAGCTCGCGACCTCTAGCAGTAGAAGGTGCAGCAGCTGCAGGAGGAGTACGAAGGAGCCGTATTGAGAGGAGAAACTCGGACAAAACATGTGGCTTCGGCGGCAGGCAGCAGCAGAAGCCATCGTCGTCGGCGTTGCTCACCGGAGGAGAACAAAATGGAAACAACTGCAACCATCGGCGAATGTGGCCTTGCCACCGCCCACCGCAAAGCCCACAAAGTCTGTCCTTGCAGGGGGGGTTTATTCAGGACTCATGCAAGCCAAACATTAGACTTGGACTGCGGCTCTGTGAGCCTTGGATCCGGGATTTGCTAAGCTCGGATTCGTTTTGCAACTCACTCTCCGCACGGATTCCAGAATCTGGTCGGCTCCATGCTCGAGCAGCAGACAGCAGACCTGTACTGCTAACATGCGCGACAGGAAGGTTTTCTACTCTGTCTCTCCCTCTCCCCCTCTCTGTTCGTCTCCCGGGTATGAGGGACGAGTCAAGTCCCCCGACTCTCTCTCTCTCTCCCTCCGTCTCGCTCAGGCCCAGACTTGAGGTTCATTGGATTGAAACAGGCCAAGCCGGTCTCCGAACCTGTAGCGCACACCATGGATGCTATTGGATGCTGCTAGTGATGCTGCTGCTAGTTAACAAATCTGGTGATCGTGATCTGGTTGCTAGTGCGGCATGGTGATGTCGTGCTGCTGCCGGCATTGTCTGCCTGCCTTTGTGTCATGTAAACGAGACTAGGCCAGTGCTATCTCACCACAACTGCTGCCACCACGAGGAGACCCGTTGCAGCGAGGCCTCGGCCCAGTATTCCCCGCAACAGGGGCAGCTAAAATGCAAGCAAAAGGCGAGCCCACAATCCTTGTGCTTAGGAACACGGGAAGACTTCAGAAGCATGAGCCCGACATTTTGCAACCTGCCTGACCGGCTGACGGTCTGAGATAACACTGAGAGATTACCTAGGACCTAGGCTCGACCGAAGATCCAGCAGCTCCCTGGGGACAAAAACGCCCGAAGTACTGAATGGGCCTCTGTGAGTGAAGGACTCCTGGGTTCCGAAAAGTTTGGGGGACTGTAAGCTGCCCAGACGCAGCAAGTTGTCGCAGCCACGCGGTGGTTAAATCTGCCTGCGGCGGCAGGTCCGGACACGTGTGCGAAGCACAGAAAGGCACAAGACTTGAAAGCTGCCTCGAGGCTTGCTACAGCCAGTAAAGATCGCAATTCCAGGCGGTCGCCGTGAGCCCAACACTCTCCACGAACAGTTCTCATTGAACGTTATGCTTGAACAGGTTAACACGTTCTTCAGTGGCTTCCGACCAACCCTCTGCACACACCAAACCATACCTTTGCCTCTGTAACCTCAGACCGCCAAAAAATGGATACCGAACTCTCGAATGGCCCCGGCCGTGTGTTAGTATCGAGCACTTCTTGTAGCACCTGAGTGAATGCGCACGAATCGCACGTGTGCGACAGCTGGTGCAGGTCTGTGTGTCCATGACATGAAATCAGACTCTGTGCACTACAGTAAGCGTCAGGAAATTCATGGAAATCGTTTGAACTACCTTTGTAGCCCTATGCCAGTGTAGCGGTGTTACCAGCTCGAAGCATGATGGTGGTCCGTGCCTCTCATGGCCTCTCACTCTGATACTCTTTGCAGTATAGGTCATCTACGCATCTTCGCCTTTTCCAGAGCACATGGTATCAAAACGAGGCATCTCCGGGATCCCAGGCCGAGGCTCGAGCCAATGCAGTAAATCCCGAGAGCCGGACTTGACGCAAAAATAGTGGAGAATTCGAGTTCAGGAAAGTTCTGAGAATTGTTGCTTGCAGAATTGAGCTCTACAGCTCTACCGATTCATTTCCGTAAACAGATCAATATAGACAGCCGTATAAGCCCCGCATCCCCAGCCACAGCAAGCCACCGCCGCAAGCTTTTGGTGCCCGGCATGCCGAGGAGCAGTTCCTCATCCTCTTCGAGGGGCCACTCGGGGATGTTTTGCTCCAAGGGCTTGGTTGAAACGTGTGTTTACATCAATAAGTAAATAAATAAATAAATAAATAAAGAAAGAAAGAAAGAAAGAAATATATATATATATATGTATAGGCGCGCGCTTGTGTGGTGTGTGTGTGTGTGTGTCTGTGTGTGCGTGTGTGTGTTTGTTTGTTTGTTTGTTTGTTTGTTTGTTTGTTTGTTTGTTTGTTTGTTTGTTTGTTTATGTATATACACATGTAACCGTATAGTATAGATATATCTACATACAGATATTTGTATTAAATTGTGGATAGATTTATATGTTGATTTATTTATAGACATGTATATGTCTTTGGTGTGTGTATTTAAATACATGTGTACAGGAACCAGTACTAGCTACTATGGTCGAGGAGTACTGCTGCAGGCATAAAAGCGATGGTAACACAATGGCCGAGACGCTTGAAAACTCAAGGAAACCTGGGAATCAAACCATGATCACTGCCTGGATTGCCGGACTGTGAAACAGGAATCCCGGGCCCGAGTCCCAGGTGCTGGAAACATCCAGAGAAGACTTCGACCCGACTTCCCAAATCGACATGAGGCAGTCCAGGGAGCAGCTTGGAGTGAACGGGGTTGAGGGCTAACCGGCTAACCTGCAACAACATTGATCAGAAAATGCTGAGGCCTCCAGGCAGGTACCCTCGCCATGTGGGCAAGCCGAATGTTGACCGTGCACGTTGCCCGAGACATCAAAGCCATCACAGGGCCTGGCGTCTCTCTTTGAAAGGGGAAAATCATCCGGCAGGATGCTACGGAACCTGACCTACCGGCATCTTTGATCCTGTCGCAGAGAAAGACATGCAAAGTTTCAGTCCTTGTACATGCCAGGGCCCCAGTCGTAGAGATATCTGACAGCCTTTGGGTTGCAGCCTTGCTGGGGATACCATCTCATGGCAAACCTGCCCGGCAGGCGACATGTTGATCTCGGTGTTGTCAAAGCTGCAAGGCTCCGACTTACAGCCTTGGTCTTCTGCTGAACTGGGGCTGCAGTCCAAAAGGGTTGCGGCAGAAGATGCTGAGTTCAAAATTACTTCCCGAACTCCCTCTCAAGCCTTCTCCAGTTGAAGGTCTGAGAGTCTTGAACTTGCATGTCTCGCTCGCGGCTTGCATCATGTACGGCTTCCAGAGGGAGGAGAGGTAATTCTAACTCCGACAGTCCTCCGGTTCTAGGTCAAGCTCTCAACTCACGCCCATGCCCTTCAAAAGCCCGACTTTCCCTATGCTTCCAAGGACCTTGTAGTCAGGGCCCTAGACTGAAGCTTAGGGTTTACTTGAAGCCCGGACCTCCGACGGCTCAGGCGTGGACACGTGAACGCGCTGGTTCGGATCGGGTGTGTGCCCTTGGTGGCCAGGGAACACCTCAGCCGCTGCATTCCTCAAGGCGGGAAGTCTAGAATCTGAGGTTTAGAAGGTGCCGTGTGTGAAAATTCAAATCATGCTCGACTTCAATCTTTGCTTCTCGCAGCATTGGACTCAAGGCCACCGGTAGATCCTGTAGCCCTGCAGTCTCCACACCCAAGGCCAAATATCCAAAAGCAGCACCTCCCATTTCCGAGGTCGGGGCTTAAGATAACAGAGGTCCTCAAAATACCTCGAAGAGACTTTCATTCAGTTGTGAAGAGTCTGGGGGTGGCACAATGTTTGTCTACTTTGTGTCGCTCTGATTGAAAACGCTGGAGGCCAGATCTCACCGCTCCTCCGAGTCTGGAGTCTGGAAATGACATTTCGGATCTGAAGCCCGGTCTCCCACATCGAAATATGAAATGACATCCGAATCAATATTGATTGGAGCCAACAAATAACTCACGGATGTGCTTCAAGATCCGCACACCAGTCGCCCTCAGACTGCCAGCATGCAGCGGCGACAAAAGCGACCAACAGCAGATAACAGCAGAACGTGCGTGCCATTTCGAAACGCTCGGACGGGCCGCTCAGAGCACTTTCTCCGAGGCCGGCCGCAAGCATGTGCGAGACAGCTGGGGATGTGGCTCCTCGTCATCGGCGCAGATGTTTCCATCGTGCATATTCCTCAGAAGGCCATGAATCGCCTACGACAAGGGACGAATGCGCAACGTCTCTCGTATCTTTTCTCTGCGTCTGTACCTCGTACAAGTTCCTGGAAAGGAAGCCTCTCAAGCAGAACAAAATCCCAGTTTCCCGGGCGGCTGCTTCCCGTGCAGCATCAGGCAGATGATGCAGCAGCAACAGCACAGTAGACAGATGATGTAAAAAAGCAGATGATGCTACAAGACATATGGTACAAGGGAAGAAGAAGTCGAATTTGTCGTTGCTGCCTCCCCAAACCTAACTTGGCTGCCGGCTCTTGGGGGGCCTGCGGCACCTGATCCCCAGCGGCTTTTTGCAACGTCCAAGCTGCAAGATTAAGCAGGATGTGTCGTTGCTGCTCCCTGGCAGCATTCGGAGTGAAACAGAGTGGCACCTGTGCCTGTTGATGACAAGGTGATTGCGGACAAGTGAATCCTACGGGACGAAACGAGTACGCAAACGTGAATATCTAGACTCCAGACCGAAGGGGAAGAGGAAGGTTGGTCGCCTTGCAGCTTCGACGAATGCACACGCAGAGGCGAACTAACACTGCCCTGAAGGACGGCGCGTGCTCGACTCGACTACCCTTTTTTCCATCTCGACAGGATGACCCATGGAATTATCCAGTAATTAACTCTTGCCAGTGCTGTCTGCAGGTTTTGAAGAATCATCAGCGATGGACCGGTCAGATTCAAACCTCCGAACTCCCAAAGCGGTCTCGCCTCTGCTGACACGGCCGCGCCTCCTCGTGGCGGTTGGCCTGGCATGCCAGAAAGAAGACAAACGCCAGGCACTGAAGTCTAAGACCAGAGCCAAGAGGCTGATCTCCTTCCCAGAGACCCAAAAACTCTCTGAACTCAAAACTTCTTCGACACGATCCCCAGAAGCCCTGCTTGGCTTCAAGATTTCACTCAGAACTCGGACGAAGGCTTCCCCACGGCCGCAATTACAATCGTTGATTCACACCGACACGCGACCATCAGCCTCCCCCAAAAGCAAGAACTGGTAGTCGCTCTAAGTTCAACCAGGAGACCATACACTATATACCAACCGCTGATTCCAACGTAAAGATCGGTTGCTAATGCCGCTGAAGCTCTTTAACCATAAATCCTGACAACCAAACAGGCGAGCGGGTGCCGTTGAACAGCCAAGCGTCGAGGTGCTGGCAGGGGAAAGCGCCGGGTGCGGGTTTCGGGTGTGACGGCAGCTCAAACACTGCATGCGCGCACCGGCCTCTGGCGGATTACCATGAAAATGCTGTGTTTGCAATGACGACGTCTGTTGCAAGCAACATTTTGCTGCGTAAACTGCCCAACTCCGCATTGATAGAACCATGCTGTGCGGAGACTCTGCATGGAAAAACAGTCTCCAAACGCATGAGGAAGGCCGCGGGGAGGTCTCGGGGTTCCGAAACAAGAACGTGGCTTTCTCAGTTTCAGTTGATTGTTTCAACAGCTTACTCGGACAGAAACCTTGACATACCGAACCAAACGCAAACTGCTGAAGCCTCGCGGTACGGAAGCGGTCAGCATGGGACTTTTTGGTCCGCGCAGCACGCTGCGTGGGTGCTCCGCCTGTGGAACGCGGATCGAGCACATGGCTTCCACCTCAACCCGAGCTGACGCTAAAACAGACATCAGAAATTCATAGTATACAATATATAATCTTTTCTTATATAATTTATAATATGTAGCATATAATATATCTTTAAGAAGACACCTGCAATGCTTTGTCGCGTGGGGCTGTGGCATGGGAGCCGTGGATTCACAAAGAGATCTAGGATCCCATGAGGCTCTCGGCGACGACTACATCACCCCTCCGCCACAGAGGCTGCCAGGTTGTCGTGGCTTCACTGGACACATGGACCAAGAGCGGCTGGCGAATTGCAGTATCCAACGGCAACACGCATCTTGGTGATGTCTGTTACAACTCATGTCGGTCGTCGTATTTCGTCATTATCGGAATGCTTGAAAATCTTCACGTCGCTCTGGTCACCGAAATTCGGCTGTGGACAATCCTAGCTTTCCGGGATCCTCGGAAACAAAATCTGCAAGTGCTGGCAGCAGGCTGGAAAAGATATGAACTTGGAAGGGCGAGCTGGATCTCAAGAACGCCAGTGCCTACCTTCATGTCTTGTACGTGCGTACGTATGTATTGGACCCAGAATTCCGAGAGCCTACCGTAGCAGCCTTGCGGAAAGGGGAATACCGCGCGGTTGCTGAAGAAACTATTCTCAGCAACCTTATACAAATTAGGAAAGGTTGGCGTACCGTATAACCGTACATATGATCCCGGTTCTCGGTTCACCGACTCCCCCCCCCCGCCCGGTTCCAGACAGACCAAACCCCTGTGACTGTGTGCACTTCGTCCATATGGCGGCTCCAAAACCGTCAACTGTCACGAGGATTTCTTCCCAAACACACCCGATCCTTGTGACGGTGCACACTTTCCAACCACGACTCCGACATCAGGATTTAAAACTGTAACTGTCCCGAGGATGGCGTTCCTGACAGGCCCCGTTCCGGTGACAGCTGACCCAAGAAAGGGACCGGATGAGCACAAATCATCACAAATCCCTGTGACTGTGCGCTCTCCTTCGATATGGCGGATCCAAACCCGTAAACTGTCGGCACAGGATGATGATGGATGATGAGCATGATCGTGGGGCATACCAAACTACACCGCACCATGTGGATGATGGTGAGCATGATGATGAGGCATACCCCGAACGCCACACCGCAGCCCAAGCAGACCCAAACCCGAACCACACCACACCACAAAGGCGAGGGGAGGCACACCAAGTAGACCCAAACCCCCGGAACCACTGATGATGATGATGCTGCAGTAGGGGCCAGGCCGCGGGCACAACCACACGACACCAAGGGGGGAGGGGGAAGGTGGAGAACCACACCACAGAAGGGAGAGGAGAACCGGAAAGCAGCGGGTTTGAGAGGGTACTAACCATTGGGGGTTATGAAGGGGGGGAGGTGGGCCGTCCGTTCGAACCGGGATCATTTATGGGACGATCGTGGGTTCCTGCTCAAAGTTATTCAGACCTTGTACTAACAGAGGAGCCCGCCTGCGACCATGGAGGGTGAGACGAGCACTGCGACTGCTTGCGTCTGTGCTGGAAGACCCGCTCGGGCTTGCGAATGGTAAGGCTGAGCTGCAATGGCAAGAACACCGTTTTTTGAACCTATATAAGCCTCGGTCTTATGCACTGTTCCGGCAGCAGCTCGACGCTTCAGAACCCAATGCTACTGCAGGCCACTCATTCAGCAAGAACACTACGGCTGGTCCAGGTAACGGAAGTCTTGCTACCAGCGCTCGGAACCGTCGATTCTGCTGCTGCTTCGGAATCGTTGTCATAGCGTCGTGGTCTCCTACTGCCTTAACAATCCCCAGCCTGTGGGAGAGCAACAATTCTACGTAAGCTCTCGGTTCCCAAGTTCAGCTGAAGGCAGCCTAATTACAGTAGGATTTTCGCTTTGTGCACGCATTGGAGCCTGCAGCCTACTGGGAGTCACTAGAGTGGGAAGCCTAAACTTGATTGGAACCAGGCACCTCACTTGCACCCTTGCAGCTACAATCACAAACTTACTACTTTCGCCACCACGTTCGTCAAGTCCGGACCCTACATCCTAGAATCGTAGAATTTTCGAACGCACGGATTAGAAGCGTTCATAAAAGAGGAGATACGCCTCTGGTGACACTACGTCAGACTCACTGGCCTGTGTCACACGAGCCTCAGTCGGCAAAGGTGGGATTACATCAGCAGCCTGCAATTGACACTACCGCGCCGTGCGAGGATGAAAAACCATCTGACAATCTTGGAGTGTGCTGTCTTGTTATTCCTTGCAAGATGCTTGTATGAGCACGATTCAAGCCTTTTCTGAGAGATCGATGGCCCGAAAAGGTGATCGCAATCAGCTTTGCAGGCAGTCCCGGTCCCCCAGCTTTAGGCAAGGGGCATCATTGAAGAAATACCACTTCTTGTCAGAACCCTCGCCCACTTTGCAGTAGGCAGTGTAATGGCCGTAGGAGAGGCTCCCAGAGTGGTTCACGACGGCATAGAGTTTGTATTGTTCTCCTGGCAAGTTCTCGCAATCAGCACAGAGGCCCTGAACAGTGCAGAATGCGCATGAGGCTTAATGATTTCTTCATGCTTTACGGCTGCAGACATGCGCACGTCGTCGGGAATCCACACGGGACATGAGGACGTTAATCGCATCAGTCAGACATGGATGCACCGCAACAGAAAGCTGGATATGTCGGGTCGTGTCAGGTCCTTCTTCGGTTGGAGGTCCCGCGAGCCATCGCGAAAGGTCCAGCTCGAAGGGGAAGCGAACAAAGCTTCCATCCTGCCGGTGGGCGGCCGAGAAACTTAAACCCGGATGAGCGAAAAAGTACGTATAGTGGTGCAATTGACCGCACTGCCCCTGTCTGGATAGAGCTCTTGGGATGCATGTGCGAGACAGTTCAGTCAGACATACATGCTCAAAGCATTCCGAACCCATTTGCTGCACTGAGGGTGCAGGAATAAGAACGATCCCGTGTGCCCGATGCGAAAGAACTCACCGGGCCCTGGCCTTGTCAATGCTGGAAGAGTCGGCCACAAATCGCTTCAAGTGGATGATCCTTAAGAGAGGGCTGCCAATGTGCAAAACCGATCGAAGATGTTGACGAAGGGTGTTACGAGAGTGATTGGGAGCGTACGCCAAGGCGAAAAGTGGCTTTTCCAAAGTGGTTTGTTCCGCCTTGTCCAGTTCCTGCTTCAGAATTCGCCGTCACCTGCTCAACGTCGTCGTGAGGACCCAGATCGTCGCGAATCACTTTCACGCACCCTGACACCGTCAATGTTGTCATCATCATATTAGTCCTCGTCATCGTCGTCATCATCATCACCATATCGGTCTTCAACATCAGGAGGGGCAGAACCAGCACCTGCAGTAGTGTTGGTATCGTCCACACTGCCAGTTCCTGCTTATAATCCCGAGGCATCCAAAATAGTGTGTGCGCATTGCTGTCCTTTTCCTCACAAACTGCCGCCGAGTTTCAAGCACTCCGGCGCCGTCCAAAGCTCAATCTTCTTCAGGGACCGTTCGCGCTGCTGCGTCTGATCGCACCAAACCCAGTCATCTTGGCAGAGCTCTTCCTCTCTCAAGTTGACTGAGCTGATATGGCGGGGTGTGTGGGCGTAGCTTAAAGGTAAGCCTACTCATACTCATGCGGTCCGAATCCCTCGGCAAGATCGCTCCACAGGAAAGCGTGAAGGACCTAGAGCTGCGCAACTCAACTCCTGCTTTGAGAATGAGTCCAGACAGTCTTCCAACGATCGCTCGGCCGGGGCGGTGTCTTCCTCAGCCGACCGCAAGTACACGTTTCGGCATGTGTAATAAAAAGGGCATGTATGAGTTTTTCTACATATATATATATATGCATACACAGATATATGATGTATATATGTATATACACAGTTTAGTTGTTTGTTCATGTTGCTGTGTGTGCTTTCCTATGTATGCAAGGTGCGTGTGTACGGGTGTGCTGAACTATGTACGTACGTATGTATGCATGCCTGATTATGCGTTTGTTTGTCTCTTCGTAAGCAAGATATATACCGTATATGATAAATGAATGTGTATCTGTATGTGTATGTCTCTACATACACGAACATAACAAAGGCACTGATGTTCATGGCGTGATGGGTTGCTAGCCCCAATTGCAAAGCCGGGCAGGCTTGACCGGATCCACTACCAGTATCCCTCAGCTCAGTCCGCCTAGACCCAGCGAACCCCGCCATTTTTCACGTCAGGGAAAGCAGCTGGGTTTTGTGGCGGGTGTAAGAGATGCCCACTGAGTGAGCAACCTCCGTAGGTCCTTTCATTATTCCATACCCCCTTTCAGCATGATCGTCTTGAGCCCTGAGGCCGCAACATCCTCCCCGCTATTCCGAGCCTGAGGTAGCAAGCCCGATCCTCCGGAGCGCGAAGTACCAACCCCGTCTGTGCCCGACGAAGGAGCCATGGATTCTGCTTGCTGGGGTTGTGAATTATACTGATTCTGCTGCTGCCCTCCAATCAACGTCCAGCGACCGGCCCAGGGATGGGCAAAGTGAGGTAAACCATGGGCTCAAACTTCTCAGAGCGCATTCCCACATCGCAGAAAGTGGTGGTGGAGCGCACCTGCCAACATGCCCGGCTTCTGCATTCCGCTACATTCCATCCTTAATGCCAGCCTCATTTCCTTGGTCATACCGACGCCTGGTGCCTGGAAAGCTCCAAAGATCCCTAACGCACGGGCCATGTTGGGTTGTGTTGCTGCAACTGTTGCAGTGTGTGCTCGTGCTGATTGAAAATTTCGCGTTGGAGTTGGGTTTAGCGCTTTCTTGCCATCGGAGGGCGGCTCTCCGTCACAATGCCCCGGCTTAAAGAAACCCAAAATCCTGACCGGGGCACTAGACCCCCTCAACATCCCGAAGCCGCCAAACACCATAGTGGCGGACAGGAAGAAGGAGCGAAATGCGCCTGTGTGATGGTGCAATACGCCCAGGTTGCCGGTTATTATGCTTGAAGGTCCGAGTGGCCGGGCTTTAAGTGATGTTGCGCCTGAACGGTTTAAGGTGCGGCGGTGCTGAGCCACTTCCACTCGTGATCCGTTAATCGGTCGCGTTCCAGACCAGGGTCCCGGTTGGTCCCCTGCTCATGTAATCGCATGTAGCCAAATGATGTCAAAAGGGACCCTAATCTAAGGCAAAAGACCAACAACATCAACGACGGGATGAACCTGGAAGTGAAAAATGTCCTTGATCTTCGAGTCTGTCTGGCAGTTGCCTGCATCCTGTCATCCGAACAGACATCGAGTCGACGGATTTCCGGGTTCAGGAATTAGGATCTAGTTCCCAAGTAGATAGCCACAACTGCTAAGCTCACTTTGGACTTCACTTCCAGTGACTTCCAGGTGGTGCCACAACCAGCCTTACCTCAATGATACGCTGAACCCTCTAGAACCCTGAATGGGACTTTAAAGGGACTTACAGGAACCCCGGTAGCCTCAATACCAGACTCGGGCCTGAGAGTCGGATGCGTCGCACCGGGAGGAGGCAGACTCCGAGCCGCGCGGGCAGGGCGACGGGCTGCGCTTCCTGGGATGGATCACACTCCAATGACCCACCCATCCATATATACATATAAACAAACATGACAACCCATGCATACGATTGAAAGTATACTGGAATTATACATGTCGAGGTCTTGGCGTCTTTAAGGTTTTTGAGTGGTGCGGACGTCGTGATGCATTGAACTAGGACAGGCTATTCGCGACGTCTGAAAGGCGTTCTGAAGAATGGATGGGATGTAGCGGGCATGTTGCCGAATTGTACCTCAAGCTACTTGTAACCACCAGCCAAGGGTCACATCTTCGTGTAGGCCGTCGAGGAGAAACATCAAAAGCTCCTGAGCATCATGCTGCCTGCAGCCAGCGAACTGGCTCCATTTCTCCGAGATCAAGCTGCGAACCTTGGATTTCTGCTTCAAGTCTGTGCGCCCTCGTGACTTTCAGCTACATGCATGCTACAAACATCCATTCGCGAGGATTGCAACATTGCACGAGGCATCAGCCTCAGTGTGCTTGGAGCATCTTAGGGCCATGTTCGCCAACGGAAGGACTTACACAGCCTGCAAAGCTCCAACCCCAACACTCATCAAGCCTCAAAGGGCAGAGTCTATTTAACCGGTGCGGGAAGCCTAACCCTTAGCTCCGTCACTTGGCTGCACGACACGCAGACCCATTTTCCAAACCCAGGCCTCATGCGGCTTCACGATCCGAAACTCGTTGCCCCAAATGGAGCGGAGCAGATTGGCGAATCCATCTGCCAGACGTCCTTCCGGGTACAGAGCCCAAGAGGTTTCCGACGTTTCGTATCTGTACAGCTCAAAATATCTGATATTGCTGAAGGGTCAACCTGTCTGTGCTCTTGTTGTGGGGATTGCTGTTGGATGCTCGGGCGTGGCATTGAGGGTCTGTGACAGTGAGTGGCTTCATGGCTGGCTTCATGGCAGCCGAATCGAAACTGTTGCCATAGGGTGTATGGACTAGGAACTGGACGTAAACATGCACACGTGCACACACACACACACACGTCCCTAACCTATGCATACGTACACTAGGTCTGCATATCAACAGCCCCATGCGCGCTAAGGTTCTATAGTCTGTATTCGACAACGGGGGAACTTAACATATCCAAAGTCAGTACGCATGTGAATCATATCTATATATCTGTATAAGTGTGTGTGTGTGTGTATATACATATATATATATATATATATTTGTATGTGATGTAGGCAGGCAGGCGGGCAGGCAGGCAGGTAGGTAGGTAGGTAGGTAGCTGCTCGTGTGCATATATATATATACACACACACATACACAAGAACATGTGTGTGTACGTGCCGACATGTATGCATTTACGTACACATATTTGACTGTGTATCATGTTCCTATGTCTTACAGCAGCATCACTGGCGTTCTGGAGGGCTCCGTTGAGGGTGGACGAGTTGCTTTCGACCCGGACCTTGATGTCGGATTTGGAGTTCGGCGAGCGAGAAGCAAATCCCCAGGAGCCCAGGTCTGAGCACCATCAAACCGAGACCGGAAACGCTCAAATCAGATCAGACGTTGGACCTACACCCTAAACTCTCTCGGAAGCTGTCGGGATGCGGGCCTCCCATGCTGTCAGGCGTGCAGCTGATGTCCGCCTTGTAGTGGCCTGCCTCGTAATACCGGCGCAGCGCGACGGTGTTGGACAGAGCTTGCAAGGTGGAGTTCAAGTAGCACCTCCAGGCGGAGGCTCCAGCCCATGACGAGGCCATCCAACACTGAGGGGAACCAAACTGACCGGGCTTGCCAGGCTGTGGGACTCGAAGCTAAACTCATCCAGACCTGACCCGAACCTCGGCCCAACTTGAAAACCGGAATCCCTTGAGCCCCGCAGCCGCGCGAATCACCAAACAGCATTCCCACTCTAAGCTCCCGAATGTTCGTGTTAGCCTCGAGATCCATGGTACATCAGTCTTTGCTCGAGAACTACGGTGCTACTCAGCGGCTGCTCAGCGGCAAAGCCATGCAAGTTGGAACAGCAATGCTGCTGGCAATGCTAGTACCCGCAAGCAGATCTTCGTGGCAACCAGGCAATACCAGGCATGCAGCCACACGGTAACCGGATCCTGAAACACCAAACAGTTCGTCGATGCGGCCCGGAGACGTGTTCCCGAGGTTCAGGAGGCCGCACGCACCGGGGCTATCGCAGGTGCCCCGGAGAGCGCACACTGTGCCCTGAGACTCCATGGTGGAGCCCTCCCCCACTGTGAGGCGCACCACGAGGTGGAGTGTATTCCTGACCACCGAGGCTTGTACAGGCACGATACTGGAACTCCAACCGACAGGCACAGCAGCTGCGTCAGACCAAGAACAGAGTGCAGCAGTAGCTGCAATGACAGCAGTAGTCATTAGCCGAGCCTTGCGACGCCCTGCACTGAGCCCCAGCTTCACCCTGGCCGAAGCCTGCCTATAAACCTCTCTAACCCTTGAAATCGAAGCGAACTTAGACACCCACGGCCTTCCGAGTTATGTGGACTGAACGCTGAATTGATAATAGCATCTCTTGAACATCACAAATCCCTACCATTAGACTCTCATCCCTGCAGCTGCAGCACCCGTCTTCGATGCGGCTCTCCGAGACAGTCGCTGTGTCCTTGCTTCACGGTTCGGGGTGGCGCGCTCCAAGCCTTGCTTCCTGTTACGCTTTTTCGCAAAGATCCACTTTGGGATTTCAAATTGAACGGATGTCGCGCGTGAGAGAGGACGAGCTTCGTGCGACATTTGTTTAAGAGCTCAGTCCACGAACCTCGCTTGCATCAGTGTAGTTAGGGCAGGAGTTCTGTTGTTCGCGACTCAGAACAAGTTTACACAAGCACACGGCCAGTAATTCTTTGCCTTCGGGACTCCATACATCCAGTAGCTTGCCGACCTGCATGCCAAGAGGCACATAGCAGCTTGCCTGCAAAAACCAGCCGCTGCTTTTCCTGGGCTGGGTCCACCTACACCAAAAACCCCAAACCCAACAAGTCCCCTCAGATTCTTAGTCTTAGGTCTTAACCCATGAAGCCCAAAAAGCCTCGACACCGAGCCGGAAAGGATACCTGTCCCGTGCATTACTTGTTTTCGGTTCTAGTAACTAGAAAGGTTGCACAACTGGTCTCCAGGTTGGGATGAACGGTTTGGCAAGGAACCGGAACAGGGGCCACGTTCCTCCAAAGCTTACACTTGACATCTCCGGTTTTAACAGAGGTGCCCTGGTGAACTTGGCCCTGGGTTGACGTCCAGCCCAAACATAAACAGCAGCACTAAACGCAGTGTATCAGCAGCACCATGTTCGTTTCTGTTGCCGGTCAGCAGTCAGTAACTTTCACCGCGACGTCTGCACTAAAGCTGCAAAGCTCGAGTCCAAGCCTCTGCCGGAATTGTGGCGCACTTCTCGATCTGGGCCTTTACCTGGATGTAGTTGCAGTTTCGGCTCGTTCGTTTCTGGAGCGTGACCCGTTGCCGCATGGTTTGGGGATACAGGCACCGTGCAGGATTACGGACTCGAGCAGCCCTACTGAGACCGATCGTTTCAAAGCCAGGTGCCAGGACTACACCCGAATCCGTTTTCAAAGACTTCCAAGACTTGGGTTTGTTGATACTACGGTTAGATCACAAGGGGGAACCGTTCGCGGGCCTGAATACCTTACATCAGCCCTCGCCGCACGGCCTCTTGAATCGTGTCCGTCGCAGCAACGGACAGATCAAAGCTCTGACCACTGAGGACCTTGACCTTGGCAGCCGTCTTTTGCTGCTGAGATGTTCAGGCGGGCATCGAGGCACCAAACAAAGCCTAAGCCTAAGCCTAGCGCAGCTTCCGATGCTGTGCATTGCTCCTATCTTCTCACGCCACATGCAGCAGGGCCACCGTGACGGTGAAGGTCGGGCCCTGCTTTCGATTCCGGACCACGCAGAAGATGTTGCCCTGGCCCGACTCATACAGGTCGACACAATGTATTGCAATGCAATGACAGACGTTGGGCTTTACAGCAGTATATGTATAAGTGTGTATATATATATATATAATATCTATGCTATTTATTGGTGTGTTTACTGATCTATTTAGTGATTGAGGTATGGATTGATTTGGTTGTCTGTATAGATTATCTATTTGCTTATACTGTGTGTATATATGTGTACGTATGTGTATATGGCTGTTGATATAAATTGCTTCATCCCGGAATGACCTTCGTGGCCACCATCGCGGAACTTTCGCGAAGGCATATTTACATACCTTTGCAAGTTAGAAGCCTGAGTTATGAGCTACAAGCTTCTCGATGACAAGTTGTTACGGGCATTGTAATTAAGAGCTTCTACTTGCTTCCTAGGGGTTTCAGGGGTCGTGAGGGCTTCCTAGGAGGTGCGCCTTTCGCCAGCCACTCGCGAAATGCACCAACAGTGTCCATTGGGGGGTGGCCTTGATCTGGCTACGTCGACTTTAATGTCACTTACGAGTCCTCTGGCCTACCCGCTGACCAGTTAGCTGCCACAGACATACTTGCGAAGGTACAGCATTCATCTTCGTAATTGCGAATGCTGGCGTCAATGGAACAAACATAGAAAAATTGAACACACATAGAAAAATAGTAGCCCGGACGAAGATGCATACTTATATAACGAGTGTCTATTGATCAAACCATGTACGAATACGTGGAAACGCTGCCCAGCAGACTTCTCCTCAAAGGCCAAAACTCGTCACTGGTTGCTGCACCCAATCCGACAGTGTGGACCTGGATATTGCAGTCGCCCAAGGCTATGTACTCATCCTTCAGCTGCTGCCCGGCATACCTTTGCTCCGCTTGCGACCTACGATCCCGCACAACTCACCGCGAAACATGCCATGCACTGTCCCTGCCGGAAATCCTAATAAAGTCGAACCAGCGGTTCGACACTCAACCCGGCCGGGCGGCACTAACACCTGCTGGTCTGCAGGGACGCCATGCGCGTCCTCCACCAGCCGGAGTGTAACGATGCCACGAGCTGTAATAAATAAAACATGGCGGTTTATCGCCTTTCTATGCCAGCGACTGGAATCTCTTGGATCTTGCCCTAAGATTGAAGCCTTGGATCTCGTGCTTTCTTCAATGCTGCAGCGCCTGGCCAGCCTAACTCACACAAAGCAGATCGACTGCCAAGCACTGACCCTGAAAACCAATTGCTACACACCGTAGCTCTGGAAAGAATCCATTCGGCGGCACAACTGAGCTCCTGTATCTTCTCTTTCAGCTGCCCAACGGTGTCGCTGCAGTTTATGCACATGTCATGCCTCATCGCGTCGGGCTTCTAACATAAAATATTAATGTAGGATGTAGTAGGACAGGACAGCACTGAAAAGAACGGCAGCCAACAGCTTGACAAGGCATTATTTCACCCCATTAATTAAGCCAAATTTGTTATCTTGGATGCACTGGCCTCACAAAGTTATCATGTAACTACTCTTGGCTCCTTGTTTATAACTGAATGCATCACAGGAGTTCGTCGAAGCAAGGACATTGAAGGCTTCTCAAGGTAACGGCCAGGATACCTATCCACTAGACAAATCCAAGTCCCAATTCTTGCGTAAGCTCGACAAACTCCCGAGTGCTTGATATTCGAGACAATCGCCACAGCCCATCCCAGGAACGCGGTTCGTCTTGCAAACCGCACATGCGAACAATCCTTTTTCAGTTCGGATTCCTCGTGACTCCGAGCTAGAGGCTGGCCTACTGTCTTAGCCAAACCAAATGAGTAAAAGCAGGCAAGCACAAAACTTTCGTAAATGCACTTTCCCGATCAATCCCTGAAGCGCTTTCGACGGCCAGCTCAAGCAACCTGGCAGATGTTTGCCTAAACGTGCGGCTTTGCGGCTTGCCGCCACTGAGAAACCTTGGCTCACGATAGCGCGGACGAAGCGGCACAGTAAGTTACTCTGAGAACCTTGTCAAAAACTGACTTGGCGTGCGTGTGCTTTCGGCTGCAGGAAACCGGAGGCAGCATACACGACTATGGACAAGCAGTTCACGCACACGACCTTCCCACGCAATCAAGGTTACAAATGCTTTGCAGACAGTGGCCATGTTTACAGAACCAGTGGTGTTCGACAAACAACGCCTTGAACCAAAGAGCTTTGCACAACCAAGGCTCTAGACCAAAAGCCTCTTTCACAGCCTTTTTCAGGAGGCCTTACCAACCTGAAAACGACCTCCCAACCCAACGAAGCTGTCATGGCCACGGATATTTTTTGCGAACTTCGTAAGACCACATCAGGAGTCGCTGGTGTCGCGACAACCCAACCCACCAGCACCCAATATGATGTTTACCGAATCACAGACTCCTTCTGAAGGAAAATAAGAGACCCCAGTATTGCAGGCCCTTGCTAGAATTGCGCCCTCAAAGCCAAAGTTGAGCCAAGGTGCTGGATGCAAAGAGTCATCTGACGCGGAACCTGCCCACTAAAAGACCAGGCCAGCAAAAAGACGACTGTTTTTACTCAGTGGTACTCAAGCCCAGAAAATTCCAGGGGCTCCCTCCCTGGCAGCGCCTTTACCAGGGTGATCATTTGCTCCGGCTCCTTGGCTAGAGAGCTTAGAATCGCAAAGCTGAGGTGCTGTGTTGCAGGTGGGAAGAAGCCTAGACAGGCCCCGCGACGCCCAAAGATACAAACAAATCCTAACGGTTGTATTCGGTGTCTTACGCTGCAGATGCATTATATAGTATTGACATGTATGGACAATAGAGTCGCAGCATTCTTGCATGTGCGTAGGTGTGCATATGTGTGCTGTCGCCCTTCGAGAATTCGTCGTCGGACGTAGACCTACACGAAAACAAGTTACAAGTGCTTGCGCCCAGTGTCTGAGCGAAACTCAAAGGGTTTCTGTCCATTTTGGAGGCGCTGGCTGTGGAAGCAAAGCCTCAGAAACGCTTGCCGCCAGCAGCACTGCTGAAACATGCCTAAATATGCTCAAAAGAAGTGCGGCTGCTGCCACTGCGTCTGCCAACAGTGCTCCCACTTCTCCGTTCTACTATGACGACGATACTACGAGGACCGTAATGATTGCTCTGCTTTTTCCTGCGTCTTGCACAGGCATCAGCGGCTCGATTGCGGAGCAAGCCTGTGCCCTGCAGGCCAGTGGCTGCTGCTCTTCCTCCGGGATGTCAAAGGACTCGAAGATGCGCCTTGCCCACATCTGCGAGGCAACTGGTTGGGATGCACACGGCGTCACCAGAGGGTGCGCAAGTGACAGAGAGAGACAGAGAGCGAGAGTAGCGAGGCGAGGTTCACGGAAAATGTTCACGACTTCAAGCTGCCGCATTCGTGGGCACTGATGCAACGATTGAGAACCGCAAGGAAGTGCCTGATGCTGGCAGCTGCCAGTCTTCGAGTCTTCATGAGCCCTCTGAAAACCCGTCAGAAGCCCAAGGAGGCCGAAGCCGAAAACTCTGCGCTTCTAGCCTCTTCAACTGCTCCGTTGTGTCGGCGGAGGTTGCCTGTCAGAAAACTAGCTCGAAGTCGAGAGCGTTTTGGATGCCGGACATGCCAACATGCAGCAAACCCCATCAGCACCCCTAGCAAAGAGCTACACAAGTTGCGACGACTGCATGGGCAAGACCTGCTGTTGGTGTGATTTGGTATGGGTCCACCCTAAGCCCGCGTCAATGCAAGCTATCAGCAGAAGAGGCTCTGCTTTCCTGGTTTCAGCATCCGAGCATGGCCGGTATCGAATTTGCATGTGCTGGGACCAGCAAGTAACGGCTTCAAGCCATCGAGTCTGCGAAGAAATAGGGGTTAAGAAGCCGAAGGCCATGCAAAACGAATGCTCGCCCTTGCCAGCCGTTGTCAATCCTGAAATTTTGCATCCACAAGTGCTAACTTATCAAGGCCTTGGGAGAAGCCTTACAGCCCTGACCAGCCGTGGTAATTAAGCTAGAACCTTTCTAGGTTCGAAAGTCGCTGCAACCGAAACCTCCTGGAGCTTTGTGCTTAACTGGACCGCCCGACCAATCTTGGGCCTCAAGCTTCCAGGTCTCTCCACTGATCCGCTGCAGGATCACTGACACCTCGGTTCGGTTGGAGAGGCTGACGGATCACGGTTGACACATGTGGACTGGGCGGCGAGGAGCGCTATAGTTTCCGAGTTTCTTACTTTCATACTTTGGTCACATCAGTATGGCTGTCAGCGTGCTCATACCTTGCAGGAACGCTTGAACCAGATCTAGAGCGACCGCTGCCGTGGAGGCTGAAGTGCATGGCAGGAGGCGGGTCGTGGCTCGGGTGCCATGAGTTCTAGAGTGTCCTGCGCGCGATCAAGGCTTGAAGTAAGTCACGTTCTGAGCAAGCTTCTTGGCTGTTTTGATTGGAGCGGCTACGGCTCCGGAGATTCTATGACATTAACACACATACAGTCTGTGATTCTTCCTCTTGTAGCTGTTGCGGTGGCTCTTCTCGTCATCTGTACCCGATGGCCCAAAGGAAAATACTGTTCTTGTTGCCTTCCCACTCTGACTGAACTTCTGACGAACCTGATAGCTAACATTTGCCTCATGATTCTGGGGCCAGAACGTCCTGCAAATGCAACAGTCATTGCGCTGCTTGTTGCTGTGGGCTGCTGCTACTATATACTTGCACTTGGGGTCTCCGATGATTCAGCGTTGCACGGCGACTAGGAATATCTGCTAAGTCCCAGTGCCAGCTGTATTGCTGTTGCTGTCGGAACAAACCACTTCTGACAGATATGTCCCGCGATGCCACTCTTACTCTCCCTCTTCCACAAACGTGAGTTCTTCTGAACAACGCAACGACTATTGTCCGAGCTGATTACAGGCATGTTGAGCGGTGTTCATCCCACCTGCCTACCTCCCGACTCTCCTAAGCTGCCGAGCCGAGACATCACCGACCGACCGACCGTCGGGCCTACCTACCACCTACCTACTAATGACCTCCTCCCGCTCCATACCTACTCGTACTCCTACTGCTGCCGCTGCTTCCCAAAGACACCATCGTCGATTCGACTTCGCTCAACGTGCACGTGACCGACCAAGCCGCAATTGGCTCCATTGGTCGATGTCAACTGAGATATCGATCTCGAATCTCGGGCTTACGTAGCACCAGCACTACTATTGACCACCTGTTCGTGTCCTGAGCTTTGATGCCGTACCTCAGCTCAACTAACTTCATGCACTTGTGGAGTGCATGCCCGAAGACGAAGCACAAGATGCTCTTTCTAATCCAGCAAGCAGGATTCACTCGTTCATCGCTGGAAAAGTGACACAGTGTACAAAGCTACAAATTTGGAACGACAATAATGGAGCTGATGCCAAGGAACGTCGTCAGGACGTTGTTGTCCGAGAGCACTGTTCCAGCAAAGGACAGGATGTGCTGCTCCGGTGGGATTCCCTCCTGCTGTGCTGGGGCTGGAACTGCCTGCTTTACTACAGCGACGCTAAGAGCAGACTTTAGGCCAACCTGAAAGAATGCCTGCATCAGCCGACGTAAACCTTGAGCCCGAAGTCGAACAAATCCTTGAACCATGAGAAGTAGGAAATCCTTGCTGCAGATCTGCCCCTTCACGGCGGCCACCTCGGCGAAGAGAGGTGGGCTTCGTGTTGGGGTCACTTCTACGAGCAGAGCCCGCCTTTGAACCAAAATCGCTTCTTGTTGAGCTTTTTGAATACAAAGTGCGGCAGGCCAAACACTTATCTCGGACGAAGCAGGCATGACTTCCAAGATCATTTTTGATGACCTGGGGGAAGCATTTTCTACCGCCTGCGGCAGACCTCAATTCTTGACGGTGGAGCACGATCTTGAATTTTTCGAACGAAGCACTGCTTGTGCGGCCGAGCAGCTGTGTCGGTTGCCTCCACTTCGAGCGGTGGGCGCTTGCCGGTACAGGTCTTTACAAAGATCTGCATGGCTCGCAAAGGCTATTCGAATTCTGCGGGGACACCTTCAACTTAGCTCCCCTTTAATAACTTGGCTCTAACACTGATACAGAATCCGGAACCAATTCACGTTTCCTTGAATTCATCGCACTTTGCTCCAAGAATCTGGAAAGAAGAGGTGATAAGACTAAACAGGTCTGCTGGCATAGCCATCGCTGGCGTTTTTCAGAAAGGAGAGTTGGGCAGCATGTCTTTGCTCTTCTGGTAAGATGGGTTCGGGCATCGTAAGGTCGAGAACGTTTGCGCTGGTGTACATGAAAACCTGTCGAATCTTGCTGATAGGCTCAACAACTATATCCTTATCTCTCCTGAGAGCCGGAAGGACAGTAGGGAGACCTGAGTCCAAGTCCAGCTGCTACCGAGGGCACCTAGACCAGCTTCGAGGCACATTTTGAAGTGAAGCCCCTTTCTGGGAGATATTGCCAGGTAGTGTGAAGGACTGCAGTCCGAGCAAGTTAGATAAAGCGCAGGAGGAAGGCCAAAGCACACGCTGCTGAGGGACAACGAAAACATCTGCAATCTAGGTCGCCTGGTGAATGTCTCCTGAATACTCCCACAGCCATGTCAGACTCATGTCACAAGCACAAGTGGTAATCTTGCAACCGCTAACTATCAGAGCAACACGTGAAACAACCCCAAGCGGTGCTTATGCTAATGGCAGGGCAGGTCTGCAGTCTGCTTTATAGGCTTCATGGGTTGTCTTGTGACCGAAGCCTCGTACTTCTTCTGAAGCCCTTGCACGTTGACAGCCTGCTGGCTGAAGGCGGCTTAAAGGATTCTTCGCGATTAGGCTTGGACTCTCTCATCAATGGATGGCAAGAAGCTTCCACCAATGCCAAGTAGACTCATGATCAGTAGACTTTAACTTTAAGAGCTATCCGCCCAGTTCTTCCAGAACTGGGCGGATAGCTGTTAAAGTCTAGTCTACTGATCATGAGTCTACTTGGCAGATTAAGCCCTTGATGTTGGGGATGTTGCATTCTCGTCACATCCCGACGATGCAGTCCATCGGCTGTGAGACTGCTAATCGGGTGGAAGCCTTGTAATGGATCTGATCAAACATGAATGCAGTCATTGTAATTCGTCTGGATGCTGCGGATTTGTGCTAGATGCCGGCCACCGGGAAAGGGGCCGTGAGATTAAACCTTACATGATTTGAACAGCATTTACCTCGATGATGTGGATCGGCCTCATCTTAAATTTGCTGCGACATAGAGACGATCCGTGTCGCAATGTCGAAACATCCGCCTAGCCTAAGCTCTGCCTGATGAGATGCCTCATATCACTCCCACCCGGAGAAATGCCCTTGAGGTTGAATTACCCACGTTTAGTCTAATTCTGGGGCCCTGGATTTTGAGGGCCTCAAGCCGTGTCGATCCGGACTGGCAAATCAGCGCAGCCACTGCCTGAAACAGCCAATAACTCGCGGAATCAGGACTGGCTGCTGTTGCTGTGCGCTCGCTCGGCTTGTCCGTCGGCATGCAAGCAAGCCCTATCGGCAGCCATGTCTACTTCACCGAAAACTCATAACCGATGCCCCAGCAAGCGAAGCCACTAAGTTTACACGAAGCCCACTAAGTCACTAAGCCTCATCTTTGCAAGCAGCTGGGGCCCAGTCACAGGTACAAAGTGTGACGGCCATGGCCCAGCGAGCCAGCCGTCGTCGAGGCTCAGGACCTCTCTGCGGAGGGCTCTGACTCATTCATTCACGAACAGCCCTTTGTCTCCCAACCATCCCTCATGTTGTAACGGGGGACGGAGCCTTCGTAAAATGCACACGGGGAACGAGAATGCAAACATTCGGTATGCACAGACTTTGCGCACAACGAATCTGCGGTGGGACCCCAACGCCCCCAACCCCTCTCTTGCAGTGCAAAGCAGTGCACAACCCCGAGACCCGACGATAATCCCAACAGCGCCATAAACCGAAAGTCTCAATGACATCAATGACAACCTGAAACTCAAAGTAATGTAGAATAACTCTGATAAGCTCCATGAAGCTCGAAGGAACCTGATCCCCATTCGAAATGACTTAGGATCCGGAGCCCGGAGATGCTCGAAGCCGCTTTGGCATCTGGTAGCCAACTTCACATATTGACAAGGGATCTTTGACGCTTACCCGTGCTTCTCCTTGGGACCGCCATACCCGGCCAGCTACGTGTGTGTGTGACATACGACGGCTACGGTTATCATCCCTTGCGAATCTCGTTAGATCCCAGACAAGGAGTTGTTCCTTATACTGCTCGAGGCGATGTATTGGGCCTTCGCTGGTGCCCTGCGGCTCGAGTTCCAGGTCCTCCTGTGACGGAATTTTGAGATTTGAGCTTTGAACTTGAGTGTCTCGCCATGGGGCACGCACATCAGCGAGGGGGCTTTCTTTAGTGTTCAGGGGGAGTCTCGTGCTGTGTGTCGCATCAGTTAAACAGGAGCCACTGCTTCTACTGCTACTACTACTACTACTACTACCACCACCACCACTACAACGACGACTGCTACTAGTTACTAGTTGTATCCAATTAGCAACTGTAGCCCACTGACGACTCACTCCTAGCGACTTTGCTACCCCTTCCACCTCTGCCCACCCCCATGACCAGCACTGACCGGCGAACTCCTCAAAGCCCACAAACTTTGAGTGTCTGGCTGCTTCACTCCCGAAAGTTCCTAGTTTTCTTAACTCTGGACTGCTGCAAAGCCAGCTTATTCCAAACCGTAGCTTTTTGAGGAGCTGAAGCAGTGCGCATGTCCAAATCGCCCGCGAGCCCTGTCACTTAATCCAAAGAGACTTGCTGAACCACGGCATTGTCAAGCTGAGAGCCCAACCCCGTAACACTGTCTTGTACACATGCGTATGGTTGCATATGTATTTTTTGGTACTCGCGCTCGACGGCGTCAGGCGAGGATCCGTTATATATGCGTGTATGTGTGTGTCTATATATATATATATGTATAGGTATATAAAGCACACACATCTGTATAAGAAGCACATACATGCACATTTGTCTCATGAGTGGTTTATGTATCAACTCGTCTAGCAGAATACAAACTAGTTCTACCTCATGCATAATATATATATATATATGAGAGAG
>CAJNDV010036940.1:1732-19232 GCA_905221635.1 Symbiodinium sp. CCMP2456 | reverse complement strand
GGGTGTGGGGTTTAGGGTTGAGGGGTTTAGAATGTAGGGGTTTGGATCCAAGATCTCGTCACATAGCCCTGCTTTTCCGACTATTGTGAAGTTTGATGGTACGGGAGATGGCGATGACCTTACTTTCTCAAGACAAAGGCTAAACCAAAGCGCTATGGTTTCAGGGTACTGCAGGCTAACCCAAAACCCTACCGCCCCAAACCGTAAACCCTAAGCCCTAAAACCCCAATCCTAGGAAGTACTCAGACTAACTTGCACGGTGGGATGTAGGGACCTTAAAATCAAGAAAAGGCTTTTGAGTTTACTGTAGATATGCTGTTTGTAATAATGAAGCCCCCAAATAATACTAACTTATTAGTTATTCAGGCTTCTATATGATGGGACGCGGACTTTTGAGGAATCCACACTTCCTGGACACCCCGCTTTTTGAGCAGCACATTGTCACTGTTTTTCAGGGCCAGTCGAAAGGAAATCTGGTTATAGTAATGTGTATTAGCATGTAGTAGTGGTAGTAGTAGTAGTAGTAGTAGTAGTAGTAGTAGTAGCAAAACTTGTGTTCCAATAAATCAAACTAACACCAAAGACTAAAATTGTTCGTCTTGAGCCTGCTGCGACCACCCTAAACTTTAAACCCTAAACCCTAAACCCTAAACTCTTCACCGCCGGAAAGTCCTTGCCTGCTCCTCAGAAGGTTCCACCAAGACCTCCATCATGGTGTCAGGCTCCTCCTGGTGAGCTAACCCTACAGCTCAAAATGGCCCAAGTGTGGTCTTTGAGCCCCAAAAGCCCTAGAATGTGAGTCCTTAGAGCCAATACGGGTAATTAATAGTAAAGTACCGGCTTTCTAGGAATCCTGGATCCTTTGGGGGTTCCAGAAGCTATACCATTGGTTGGAAGGCAACAAAGCCGCAAACATGGACCCTTAACCTCAAACTGTTCGGGGATGGCATGCTGCAGGCTCCATGGTTTCCGAGCGGTTTAAGGTTTACGGCTTGTTACTGAAAGCTGGTACCAGTTGCTGCTGCACTTCCGCACTCCCTAAACCCTAAACCCTAAACCGTTTCTATGACTACATTATGACTGTCGTTGTCGCTGCCCCTGTAGTGCAAAAGCATTGGGGCTTAGAGAGGGCAGGATCCTCCTTCGAGCCAAAAGCAGACTCCCTAAACCCTGAACCCAAACAAACACCCTAAACCCAAACAAACACCCTAAACCCTGACTTATCATAATCTGTGGCTTGACGAGTTCGTGAGCTTTCTACTCGAGGAAGTACTAGTTCGAACAAGGTTTAGGGGTATGTCATACTACATTGCTTAGGAACCTGTAGAACATTTTTGGGTATTCAGGTGCCACCGGATGTTGCAAATATGGTACCCCTGCGTATGATAGGCGTGCAGGTTGGAACTGGATTTGGATAAACCCGAGAATAGGGAACAGTCGGAGCAATGCATTGCTCACTTGCAAGCCTGCGTATGCATGCCTCAACCCTTGACTCCAGTCCTGAACCCCAAAACCCGAACCGCCGTCAAATCTAGACCCCTCGGGAAACCCCAACCCTCCATCAGCCAGAGAATCAAAACCTGAATCGAGGAATGCTTCAGGCCTATAAGGGTTGAAGGTAGCTCGGATCCAGAAGCAAGAGAGACTGAGTCCTAAAACCCCGACAGCACCTATAGTAACCCTCACAGGGGCCCCTAATTTAAGGGCCTTAATAATTGGAATAGGGTGTTGGGTGTATATTATCCTGTAACTATCATAAGGACCCCCCCCCCGAATAGTATAGGTAAATTATTTAGGCCCCTATATTAAGTGACCCTAAACCCTAAACCCCTACAGTAAACCCTAAACCCCTAAACCCTAAACCCTGTAGGGGCCCCAAAACCTCAAAGGGTTTAGGGTTTAGGGTTTAGGGTTTAGGGTATCCTCCTGGAGGTTCTCTTGCGGCGCTGCATCGCCAGCAGCAGCCATGCATGCTCTGTGGAAAAAACTTCAAAGATCGGAGCGCTACAGGGGTTTAGAACAAGGGCTTTAGGGTCTTAGGGTTTAGGGTTTAGGATTAAGGGTTTAGGGTGTCGCGCGGTTTTTTGATTTATGTGAATTCCATCGCCTAGGGATCTGACTCACATTAAACGGTAAGTGCTTGCCTTCTGAACGTATTTTTAAAATCCCTATACAGTCTGATTGAAGGTACTCCTTCTTGTTTGATGCGCGGGTCGCTTTCGAATTATGACGGGCAGTACGGCTTCGGCGATAGAGCTTAGCCGGGGGCTTCCAGAAGTCTGACAAAGAGTTTAAGAGTTGAGGGATCAGGGTTATACTCCCTAGACCCTCAACCCTAAACCGCTGAGGGTTTACGAATTTGGGGACTTACTGAGGTTGGGGATTTGGGGCTACGGGTTTTGGGGCTTTGGGTATAGGGTATACACGATTGCTGAAGACCTAAACCCTAACCGACCACTACAGTGGTCGCCACAGGCAGTTCTAGGATGAGACAATCTCGGCCTTCGCACATCCCTTTATAGAGGAGACAAGCTGCAACCCTGTTCCCTAAACCCTAAAACCCTGTTGAGGTAGGCCCACAAAAGCTTAAAACTGCGTGGCAAAGAACAAAGGGGAGCAGGAAGGGTGCATGGAGTCGTGAGTGAGGCAGATTCCACACAAATGCTATAGCTACCAGGGTTTACAGTTTACGGTTTTGGGCTTAGGGTGTAGGGCTCAGGATTTAGGGTTTATGGTTTTGGGTTTAGGGTTTAGGCCCAAGTGCAACATTCAAACCCGAACGAAGATCTCTGCCAGTCGACATCGTGTCCCCCGTCAGAGGTACAAAAACACAGCCCTGCTAAGCTTAACACGAAATCATATGATGATAGTGCGTCTTATGACCGTTACCACTACTCCTGCAAGCGTGCTGCGACAACATCACATCTCCCTGCGGTTGTACACTAGAAGTCAACATAATCAGAAACTGTATTCCCTTCTCCCTGATTGCTGCACCATGGTAACACTAAAACAACCCAACACCCTAAATCTATTCATTAGGCCCCAAACAATTACCCAGGTCAGTTCACTGTCAGCCCTTTCCGAGGTTTCGACTTGCTGGTAAGGGCGTAGGGTGGGTTAGCGAGTTTATTTAGACCGAGACCGAGATTCTCACCGACGTGACACTAAGGGGCGAAGAAACACATGTAGTGGCTCCTGCAGCCACCTGGGAAAACCCTTGGCCGGTAGATGCAAAACCCGAAACCCAAAACCCCAAACCGTAAACCCCAAACCCTCAACCCTCAACCCCAAACCCCCAAACCCCCAAGCGTAAACCCTAAACCCCAAAACCCCTAAGCCCTGAACGCCGTTCACGGTGGATGGTTCAGAGTTCAGTACACCTGTACAAGGCCATTGTTCTACACACCTTTAGGGTTTAGGGTTACCCTAAACCCTAAAACCTTTAGCCTAAACCCTAAAATCTAAACCCTAAAATCTAAACCCTGAGCCCTAAAGCAGACTTTGGGGACCAGGTAAGACCCTAAATCCCTAAACCGTGATTCTGAAACCGCTGCAGCCGAGCTCGGGGCAGGTCTACAAGTGAGATCTGTCTGCCGATGTCGAAGACAAACAGATGCCTTGTGGTTTAGGGCTTTAGGCTTAAACCCTAAACCCTAAACCTGCCTCCAGGGTTTTGGGATTCAGGGTGTCGAGCTTTGGGATCCAACCCTAATGTAAAGGCCTGAATAATTAGAATAGGGTTTTTGGGGTTCCTTATTGTAATTATAGGTTAACAGACACCAGAACCGTATTCTAATCAGAAGGCCCCTATATTAAACCCTAAACCCTAGACACGGAAAATTTCTCTTTCTCGAAGTGGCTTCTCTACTCAGTGTAAGCTTACTCTACAATGCTGGCCTGATTGGGAACGCCACATACCCACATGAAGACCAATCGCAGATCCTGACAACCCCAAACCCTAAACCTTAACTTCCAGCGGACAAGTATGAGACTGACAGTTTCGGGAATGGAGATCCGCAGATGGTCCGATGCACTGCAGAAGGATTTGTGGGGCTTCTTTCGTTCCTTTCGGAAAACAATTCTACATGTAGCTACCGGTTTAGGGACGGGGTTTAGGGTTTTGGGCTTCAAAATGCCTCCACAGCGTGTGCCGTCTCATTGTGGCCCAGCAGACCCTTCGCCGCACCAAAACCCTAAACCCTAAACCCTAAACCGGCGGTTAATGCGAATGCGACCTCCTTACCCGTCGGAACTGTTCAGGCCAACTGTCGCGAAGAGCCGAGCAGCCATGGCTTTAGGGTTTAGGGTTTAGGGTTTAGGGTTTAGGGTTTAGGGTTTAGGGTTTAGGGTTGGCGTTACAGTGGTTTTCGGCCCGCTCAGCTCGGCGCGCCGCCATCAGTCTAGAGCTCAATCAGAGTCCATGTCAGCTGGCTGTTCCGGCTCTTGAAAAAGGCATACCTTAACCTACCAGAACCTACTTTTTTGTAGGGTCCCTATAAATCCCATATTAGGGTTTATAATAAGAACCTACAAAAAAGTGGGTTATGGTAGGTTAAGGTAGGGAGTATCGTATAGGAACCCAGGGTTAAGGGCCCATACAAGTTTCACCTTGCTAGCTAGTAGCTTATTGTATTATACTCGACTCTAATACATTGTGTTCGGCTGGCATGGGACACATCTGACAGCAGACATTGAGTATAGAACCCTTAAGCCCTAAGCCCAAAGTCCTGAACCTTAAATTCGAAGGGGGATGTCAGCTATTAGACAATCCGACACCCTTTTTCTTCACCTCGAGTAGAGTAGAGCCCTTCCCTAAACCCTAAACCCTAAACCCTAAACCCTGAGCCCTTGAGCCCTAAGCCCATAGCCCGAAAGCTTAAACCCGAAGGGGCCGGGATGTCATTGTGCTTCAGCTGGGGATGTTTGGGGTTTGGGGTTTGAGATGTACAGGATTCGACCCTCAAAGCCCCTATATATATATATAATTCCTAAGTCCTATAAACCCTAAACCCTAAGCCCTGAAACTCCACAACAAACCCTAAGCCCGATAAACCCGATAAGCCCGATAAACCCTAAACCCGATAAACCCGAAAAGCCATGAACCTGATAAACCCTAAACCCGATCAAACCTAAACCCTATAAACCCCCAAACCCAATCGAATCAACCCCATAAAGCCTAAACCCCATAAACCCTAAACCCAAAGCCCTAAACTCCCATAAGCCCTAAACCGTCAACCCCCCATAAAACCTATAAGCCCCATAAGCCCTAAGCCCTAAACCCGAAACTCCCATAAGCCCTAAACCCTAAACCCTAACAGTAGGTCCCTCCTAAACCCCGTAAAAAAACTGCGCATCGTGTCGCCTGGTGCCCTAAACCCTAAACCCTTACAGTAAGTCCCTAAACCCCGCAAAAACCTATAAACCCTATAAGCCCTAAACCCCAAACCATACACCCCCATGAGCCCTAAACCCTAAACCCCCCATAGCCCCTAAACCCCGCAAAAAAATCGCGCATCGTGTCGCCTGGTGCGGCCAGGGACCTCAGAGGGTCGTGCGATCTCCTGGCCACGTCTTGCGCTTAGGGTTTAGGGTTTAGAGTTTAGGGGTTTGGGGTTTAGGGTTAGGGTTTGGGGTTTAGGGTTTAGGTTTAGAGTTCAGGGTTTAGGGTTTAAGGGTTTAGGGGTTATATCGGGTTAGGGGCTAGGGTTTAGGCTTTAGGGGTTTAGCAACTTGGGGCTGTTAGGGTTGAGGAGCTTGGGGTTTTGCATGCTGTCTGTAAGTTGTTTGCACCATTTAGGGCTTTTTTATGGCGGTGGATAACTACAATAAGGTTTCGACTCTTTGGGATGAGGCTAGACTTGTATTCGGAGACACTGGCACCACGAATCCAAACGTCCTTAAGCAAGGAATATAATCTATTACGTGGCCTACTACAGGTAAACGGAAATTCAGGGGTTTGGGAGGCTCTGGATCAAAACCCCAAACCCGCAAACCCAAACCCTCATAAACCCCGCACCCCCACCCTCAACCCGATGCATCCTTGACTTCTTTAACCAAAGTGCAGGTCCTCGTGCTGAAGGATTCGGACTAATCCCTTCCCCGTAGCATAAATCGAAGGGGTGCCCTCCGCCACAAATAAAATCGAAGCGAGAGCGTTTGTCTACTAGGATTTTGCGGATATCTACCGTCATGTTGGTGGATTTTGCTCTTGCTCTTGCTCCTGCTCCCGTACTTGCAATCAGTCTTAAACAGTGGCTAGGGTTTAGGGCTTTAGGGTTTACGATTTCACGGTTTAGAATTTCGGGTTTTAAGGGCTTCAGGGTTTTGGGTTCCCAAGACTTTAACCCCAAACTGCCTTGACCCACTAACCGTAGAAGCTTTCATCAATAGTTCCATTCCGTGGCTTTCGATACATGTTCCGAGTATTTGTAGTAGACGGGGTGCTGGAGTATTTCATGTATGTAGTATTGTAGACCTCGTGACCCTATTTTCATGCAGCCCACTGTTCTCTAAATTAGGGTCCCTTTTCAAGTCCCAAGAATAGCACGAGACCCTCATAAAAAGGACCTTGAAAGGGATGCTAGTTAAGGGAACAACTCATGTGACTAATAATATTAACCCTAAACCCTAAACCGCCACTACATGACACCCCCGCACTGCCGAGCTGGCCTTCCCATGTACCAGAGCATTGATGAGCGAGGACCTCTGCTCCAAACAACCCTGGGTTGAGGCCTGCTTGAAGGCTTTAGGGTTTATTGGGTGTTGGGTTTGGGGTTTAGGGCTTAGTTTTGGGTTCACTTTCATTGTTGAAATAGGCTCGTTTCCAAGGGTGTAAAGCAGTTGAGGGTTCCTTTAAGGGTTCCTTCTCAAGGTTAAGTAGTGGATTAGGATTTAGGGGTGTAGTCAGTGTAGTCGCAGGTGGCTGGAGGCGAAAGTAAAAAGCCGCCTATCGCCCACTGGCATATGCGTACTTCCCGAAACCAAGCTTGTGCTCTGCTGTAAGTGGCAAAGTCAAAACAAACTCTCTCGCTCTACATAATATATATATATATATAGATATAAATATGTACATACAAACATATATATATATACACATCATAAACAATGTGCAATAAATCATGCCCTGCATATAATAGTGGAGAGATGACTGGGGGCAGCACAGTCTGAAATGATGGCCATGCTTTGCGCTAGAACTCATCAAGCTAAACCCTATAAACCCTAAACCCTCAACCCTAAAACCCTAAACCCTATATACTCTAAAACCCTAAACCCTAAACCCTATAAACCCTAAACCCTAAACCCTGTAAACTCTAAAACCCTAAAGCAGCAGATTGTTGAGCCATGGCCAGACACGCTTCACTGGGATGGACAAGCAGGACTTCAGCTGCATCGCAGCGGCTAAAGGCCTTCAGGTAGGGTTTAGGGTTTAGGGTTTAGGGTTTAGGGTTTAGGGTTTAGGGTTTAGGGTTTAGGATTTAGGGTTTAGGGTTTAGGGTTAAAAGGCCTTCAGGCGCACCCGTACAGCTTTAAAATTACAAAAGACCTACAAGCCCCGTCATCCAAAACGATAAACCACAACCCTAAGCCGCAAATCCCAGACGAACACGAACCTTCAACTCCAAACCCTAAACCCTAAACCCTAAACCCTAAACCCTAAACCCTAAACCCTCAACCCTAACCCTAAACCCAACACAACCCTGAAAGGAACCCAAAGCCCTCCGAAATCGGACCCGTTTCATTCGAATCTGGGGCCAGTGCTTCCCGACGTTCGACCGGCCGACGAAGCAAACCTGCAGGGGGCTTAAGCGGGGGTTTAGGGTTTAGGGTTTAGGGGTTTAGGGGTTTGGGGTTAAGGGTTTAGGGGTTTAGGGTTTAGGGTTTAGGGGTGTAGGGTTTAAGGTTTAGGGAGGGGCGGGTGGGGGTGGGAGAGGGGGGAGAGCAGCGTTTGCCACTGCCTATTTAGAAGGCCCTAACCCGAGACTCCTACACTTTTCGGGCTCCTACGGTTGATGATATAAATTCCCGCGTTCCCGTAAGGACCCTAACCTATGGGAATCAGGCGTATATTTTTTATTATGGGTAATGCAGCCTGCATTACCTTAAGGACCCTAAACTATGGGAATTATGGTATATTTGTTATTAAGGGTAATGCAGGAATTATATCATCATCCGTACGACCCCTAGACTAAGCTTTTGGATGCTCGTGGGGTCCCACCCCTACCTAGTCATATCATACACCTTTCTCAGGGTACCCGGTGTTCTGGTTACCTTAACCTACCAAAACCTACTTTTTTGTAGGGTCCCTATAAGGGTTTATAATAAGAACCTACAAAAACTGGGTTTTAGTGGGTTAAGGTAGGACCTGGTATTTAGAAAGTAGATACCCTAGAAGGGTTTTAGGGCATGACCACGAAGGAGTTGCTCGGCGCCGAACTCGCCTGAGGACCTGAAGGGGTTAAGTTTAAAGTATAGGGCCTGCTTGTAGCCCCATCGTCATTGCTGCTTCTGTTGCTTGGTCTTCCATTACAGGATCCTCATCATTAGGATGGGCTTAGGGCTTAGGGAATATAGGAACCCCACCCGAAACGAAGCTACAACACAGACAAATTCTAGGCTACAGTTTACGGGTCTACTGAAACCCTGGAATGCTGCAACCACCAATCATGGAACCCTTCGAATTTTAGGGATCTAGGGTTTGAGGTTTAGGGTTTGAGGTTTAGGATTTAAGGTTTAGGGTTTAGGGATTTTAGGCTTAGGTTTTAGGGTCTGGGCTTCAGAAGCCTTGGCCGCAGAGGGTCTAGGGTCTGTGCAATGGAAAAGCAAAGGCCAAGCTGTCCGCCCTGAGTCGCAAACCCTAAACCCTAAACCCTAAACCTTTAGGGTTTAGGGTTTAGGGTTTAGGGCTATGAGGGTTTAGGGCAATGAGGGCCTGAACACCTAGACCAGGGGGTTGAAGGATTTAAGGTTTAGGGACTCGGATACTATGTAAGGTAGATGATGCTCCAGTATGTTCGGAGAAACCCCTCTGGCTAATATTCAGGCCCCTAAACCCTAAACCCTAAACCCTAAACCGTCATCGTGTGCTAGATTGCTCGCGTCCGGAGATTCTCGAAGGACCGCCCAGTACGGAAGGGTTTCCAAGCGACAACTCATGCGATTCAGAATCTATTCGTTCAGTAAGGGTTTCTGGAGTCTACATACATGCATGCATGTATGCATGTATGCATGCGTGCATGCATGCATGCAGGCATACAGGCATGCATGGTAGATATAGATGCAGAAATGGGGGCTTCCGAAAATAGGGGACCCTAATATAGTACTCTAAATAATAGGTTCCTTATTATAAGGACCCCCAAAACAGGGTACCCCTTATTTTCGGAAACTCCCAAATAGAGACTCTAGGAGACAAGCGGTGAATCTCTTGCGCAGGTCGCCGCCTGAGGAATTCCAAGTTCCGGGAGGCGGTCGATGGTCTGGACTACCTCAGATGCTAAGCTATGCCCAGAGAGCCCAATAACACTTAGTTAAGGGAGATACCTTAAATTATAGGGCCTTAATCTTATGGTTTAAGGTATATTCCCTAATTAAGGGGTATTGGGCTCTCTGGGTGAACCGACTTAACACCAGTGATACTGTGGGGAAGACTTTCAAGTTCGTTCATAGTGTCATCTCATGGAAACCATCATCATCGTCTTCCGCTTCTTCATGAACGACATAACCTCTAAGGTGGCTACACTCTAGATTTAGATCTTGTTCTGGCTATTGAACGACATAACCACCAAGGTGTCCAACTCTTGATATAGATCTTAGTGTTCTGGCTATTCGTCATGTTCGGGATGACCTTTAAAATCCGAAGACTCCTCAGACAGTTCTCACGCGAGCACGTGAATGTACGAAAGTTCCTGTACAAAGCTGAATACTTGCACCATTATGAATATAGTTAACTAGAGTCTAAATAAAGTCCGCAGTGCCCTTGTTCAAATTATCAAGGGCCCTATACCACTAAATCCTTATAGATAAAAACCTCCTAGGCCGCTTTACACAACGCGAAGCCCCTACCCATTCTAGTCATAAAGGCCCCTGTTATGACGGTTCACCTTAAACCCTAGAACCTAAACCCTAACTAGGCCCTAAACCCTGAACCCTAAACCCTAAACCCTAAGCCGTACACTAGTGCACCCTTGCAGACCTCCATTCTCAATATTAAGGCCCCGCTGTTCTGAGGGCTTCGGGTTCGGGGGCGGGCTTTGCTTGAAGCAGAGACCCAAAGGCTCCATGTACCTTTATAGTAGATACTTAGGCCTTAAAGTGGTCCCTACATAGGTACTTTACAGCCTAAGTCTCTACTATAATAAACCCTTAAACGCTAAACTCCTAAAGCCTAAACCCCTAAACCCTAAACCCCAAACCCCTAAAGTATCTACTATAAAAGGTACATGGAGCCTTAGAGAGAGAGTGTGCCAGCTCGAGGGTTTTCAGGTTTTCAGGTGTGTGAATTTCAGGGTTTGGGGTTTAGGGCATTGCGCCAAGGGCATTGGGCTTAAGGCTTTAGGGTTCAGGGCTGGGGCTTTGGGGTTTAGGGTTTAGGGTTTATGGTTTAGGGTTTAGGGTATTGAATGGAGTTTGCGATTTTAGGACGCAGGAGTTTCAGAAAATGAGGGAGGCCCTAATGCTAAACAGCGGCAACGCCCTGAGAAAGGGAGCCTTGATACCCTTGTTTAAGGCCTGGTGAATCTAATGAACCCTTAACCCTAAACTTTAAACCCTAAACCCTAAACCCTAATGTATGCTCCTAATCAGCGACCTGTTCGGGCTCTGGGGTTAGGGTTCGGCATTCCGCTAGGTTTAAGGCTTTGAGTTTAGGTTCGTGGTCAAATAGATCGGAAAGCCTTCGGGTAGCAGTTCCTACCGTGTTTTGGCTGTGTTCTGCACTTCGTTCCAACATGAGTTCTGAAGTACTACTGCAACAATGTCCGTTGCTTGTGTTTTGGAAACCCCGGCGCGTGGTTGGCTTACTCTTGGAAAGATCCGTTCAGGCTTCACTCCTCTTGGAGAGTTCGGCACTGTTTTGATGAGGGTGGACTCTCGTTTTCGAGGGGTTAGGACGGTTAGAGGTTAACGGCTCGTGCAATAAAAAAAACGCTGCACATGTTAATGCATGACACCAGGTGTGGGGTGCAGTACCGGCTGCAACAGAAGAAACCATCCGAACACAACCTGATACACGTCTCTAGAACATCTGTTGACTCATGAAACCGCCAATGACATGTGTGGTAGCTGCAGCAAAAAAGTCAACGAATAGTCTCGCTCGTGATAGCACCTTGGCACGGTCCGGGTTGGGCTCCTACTTTAAGGCCCTAAAACCCTAAACCCCGGGCCCAACAACCCTAGACCCTAAACCCTATGTGTATGTGTATATACAGAGAGAGAGAGAGAGAAAGGCCCTACAGGCCTAACAACCCTAAACCCTAAACCCCAGGACCCTCCAGCGAAGTCTGTACCTACCGCCGATCTTGCACTCAAGCTCCCTCATTTCCGTCACGGGGGACTGATTCACTAGGGTACATTCTGTCTCGACCATCTCGACGGCCGGAGCGGTGGTGGACTTTCTGCAGAATAGAGGAAATGCAGCTAAAAGGTGTCACTTAGGAAGTTCTAGCATCGCAGACATAGGTCCCAAAACCGAAACCCCGAAAATCCAGTAAGCCCCCCGCCATGCCATATACTAAAACCCTACGGCCTGAAACCCTAGATAAACCACATGACCACCAAGGAGTCTTACAATCACTACGCAACGGCTTTGGGCTTATAGGGCTTAGGGTTAGGGTTAATGCGGGAAAGCCACGATGACCGGATGTGCGGCGATGGGTGCCCGGAAGAGGGAATCGCCCCACTCCCGCTGAGGAGGCCTGAAGCAGATTGCAGCGCTATGAGTGCACTACGGTAGTGCAGGGGCTGGGGGTTTTAAGAGTTTAGGGTCTAACTAAACCCCCAAAGGTAGGCAAAGAAGTGGCCCAAGACCCATGAAAGGGCTATTATTCTACAAAGGTTTGGGGTCCAGGTAGAGGTGTATATCCGGATTTCAGCTAGGGTCTGGGACGTTTTTCGCTGTGGAGCTAGTAGTTCCTTTTTGTGGCTTATGTTTAGGATCCTATAAGGTAATACCATGATTCAAAGTACTATGGAGCCTATGGGTACTCACCGGGTACTCATGGTCTCCATTGTAGTCGCTTGTTTTTGGCTTAACCCGTTTCTTCTTTAGGATCCTATAAGGTATTATATTTAGGATCCTATAACGTAACCCCCAAAACGAACTACAATGGAGGCTATAGGTATATACGTCTGGCCTAAAAGCGCAGTCAGAGAAGGGTACGCTCTGCTACTCCCAGCCCTGTGCTGTTACCACTACGGTGTTACAATATGATATGGTTTAACACACAGCAACATACTGTAACACAATACGACATTACATACTGTGGCACACTATGCTTTAATACAACATCATGAATTGGAGTGTCATATATATAGCGTAATACAACACAATACCACACAATACAGCACAGCACAACATAAGCTATACAATACCATACCATGCGACATGATGAACATATAATAAAGTATAACCTAAAACTTATCATGCAGTGCATACTGTGCAGTCATAGTGTCGTTTTACATATATAGCCACATGATTCTTCAAGCAGACTGGGGGGCACCAGCGGGCTACCATAAGTCGAAATGTCACCTGCTCAGTGTAACCCTTAACCCAGAAACCGGAACCCTAAACCCTGAAAACCTGAACCCTAAACCCTGAACACCTGAACTCTAAACCCGATACCCCGAACACTTAGCCTTAGACCAGGATCCTGAAACCTCGAAGCATGATGCCTAGCTAGACCCTAACATGCAGCACCTTATTGGGGTTCTTAGCTTCTTGCAAAACGAATAATCAATTAATAAGCCGGCATACAAGCTAGCTGCTAGGCTCTTCCAGGAATCCTGAACCGAAACGGCTGCATGAGTCATACTTCCTGCACATCTCTACCTCCTTAAAACGAGCATCCCGCATACTTAGGTTAAATAAGCCCGAACCGTTCACAAATCCTCAAGGCACCCTGCGGACCCTACGTCCTGTAGAAAGCCGAAAGTAAACCTCCTTTCTTTCCCGCACCCATCTTATCCCAAAATCCAGCACGCTGCATACTTCCTTCAAGCATCTACAAACCCATCGGAGGCCCGGGCTTTCACTGTCGTCTTTGGATGCCTGTTGTGTCGAACTAGAACTTTCTGGTTCTGCCTTTCGTTCGTGCTCTGCCCTTTCGCCGTGTGCAAGCCCTTTAAAACATTAAACCCTAAACCCCAAGCTCTAAGTCCTAAACCCTAAAGCTTAAACCCTAAACCCAAAACCTTAAACCCTAAACCCAAAGCCCTAAACCCCAAACCCAAAACCTTAAACCCTAAACCCGAAGCCCTAAACCCGAAACCCCACACCCTAAGCCCTAAACCCTAGCAGGCCCTCATAGCTCGGCGTCCGGCGTCCACCAAGGCGCCTGCAACTCAAAGGGGCCTTGGTGCGAGTTGTATCCCTAAAGGTCCATGTGCCCAAACATAGGGTTCCTTTTTAGGGTTTAGGGTTTAGGCTTAGGGTTTCCTCTAAGTGTCCTTAAGGTTACCATGAGGGTCTAGGCTTCAGGGTTTGAGGGTCTGTGTACCCAAATAGTATATAGTTTTGGCCTTAAAGTAGTCCTTATAGGTACTTCAGGGGCCCACGTTTATACTATTTGGGTACATGGACCCTTTTGGTCTAGGAGTGCCACGAAGGCTATTGGGGTACAGGGGTTTAGGGGTTTCGGGTTTCGGGTTTCGGGGCTTCGGGGTTTACGGTTTAGGGCTTTTTTAGGGTACAGGGTTACGAGAGCTGCAGGCGTAGCGCTTTCGTTTAGGAATTTATGGTCATGTGACGCGGAGAAGGCTTTAGGACATAAGCTAGGACTTGTTAGGCTTATAAGATGTAGCCCTAAGGCTCCATGTACCCATATAGTAGATACTTAGGCCTCAAAGTACCTATACAGGGACCCCTTTACGGCCTAAGTATCTACTATAAAGGTACATGGAGCCTTTGGGTAGCTAGGGGACTGAGGCCCTGAGGGTTACAGGAATTTCCTGTCATAGGTTTTAGGTTTCTAGGGTTTAGGGTTTAGGGTTTAGGTTTAAGGGTTTAGGGTTTAGGTCTCTAGGATAATCCAGGTATAGGCTGGGTCTAGGATAGTAGAGAGCCCTAAATACCGAGAAGAGCCCTTATCTCGGGCTTGCTCCACGTCCCTTACGCCTCAGATGGGCCTCGATACTTGGACTTTGGTTTGAGATGTGTCGGTTTAGGGTCTGGGATTGATAGGATAGGTTTATAAATATAAACAAGAATAGTTAGTCTTTTCAGATCATGCCTTTACCGACCACGGCTTTAGCGCAAGGCCTCGACTTCGGTTGAGGGGTTTAGAGGACAGGTACTGCCTGGGCCTAGCACCCCAAACCCTAAGCAGGATATCCTGTCCCGGCAGCCCGCAGATCGCTCGGCTCCGAAACCCTAGTATAGGGGCCTTAATAGTTAACTTAGGGTTTTGGGGCCCAGACTATAATCATCATAAGGAAACCTCCCTGGCAATTATTTAGGCCCGTTCCTTAAACCCTAGGGAAGTTGGAATCTAATGACCCCAAGCTCAGAGCCCGGCGAAAAGCATGTATCCATGGGCGAGCCAAGTGAGGCCGCATGAAGACTATCGCTAGATAGCTGGGTTAAGCGTCTAGTCGTTAAGCTGAAGTGTAAGAAGCTTCGTCCTAGTATAAAGCTGTGTGTATAGGGGATTTGCGCAAATGCTGCTGAGGTCGCGAAATGTCCTCCCACAGCTGATGGACGAAACCCTGCACGACATCCCTCAGCATCCGATGAACACTGGGAATTATGGTAATATAGGGGCCTACATAATTACCAATAGTATTTTGGGATTTCCTTATTATAGTTACATTAATGTAAAACACCCCGAAACGCTATTCTAATTATGAAGGCTCCTATAGTACATTCCTTGCTGTCTATGGATAACGCAGGGCTTTTCTATCAGCCTGCTTTGTTCCATTGTGGAGTCTTTCCTGTCGCGTCTTCAGAAGTTTGCAACTCGTTTAGATTCAGGTTTTAGGGTTTAGAGTTTAGGGGGTTCAGGTTTCAAACATTTTTCAGCGCTTGAGAAGGAATGGCTACCAAGACCTGAATGTTCAACCCAAAAACCTTCACCCTGAAGTGTCGTGAAACCTAAACCCTCAACCCTAAACCCCACTCCCTGAACTGCCCTGAACCAGAGACTCAAAAAACCAACCCCTGGAGCGCTAGGACTCAGCCTGGGTTTAGGGTTGGAAAACCCTCCAAAACCCTAAACCCTGAACCCTATATACCCTAAACCCTAAACCCTAAACTTGTCAGGGTTTGGTTAAGGGTTGAAGGCTCCGATTTGGCGGTCCAGTAAAGGTCTTGGAGCATAGGGTTTCCGGTCCAGGACTTTGGTTTTAAAGGTCTGTTCAGGCCAGGGGCCAAACTGCCTGCGGCCTGCGGAAACTGCTATGTATGCATATACCGAACATATAGCCCCCACACAGCGGAACCCTAAACCCCCAAGTCCCAACCCTAAACCCTAAACCCCAAAGTCCCCAGCCTAAACCCTAAACCCCAAAGTCCCAAAGCCCCAAACCCTAAACCCCAAAGTCCCAACCCGAAGCCCTAAACCCCAAAGTCCCAAAGCCCTGAGCCCGAAACCATCCATCCAGAACCTATCGTCTATATTGGAATTCTGCAAAGTCCTTTTTGGTGTTATTTTATCGGGTCAAAGTATAAAACTTGTTAGGATCCAAATATAAAGCTAGTTATACCGCTATACCAGAACAAGGAACTACCATGGAGACTGTGGCCAAGAGGGTCGTTTAGGGTAGCTCTATAAGAACCCTAGGACCACACAGAAAAACTAGCCCACTGGAAAACCCAGGACACTAGCCCATTTGTTGGAAGCACTGGCGATCGTATCCCATTACCGCACCGATCGATTTATGCATGTTTATGCTGTACCTCATCATCTACAATACCGGTTCTTAGTAGTCAGGCTCTCTTACTATATGCTAGTACAATGGTCTTGGCAGCAAGAGTCTGGCGGGGCCTTGAACACTTGGGGACTTGGATTAATGCGATGCCTTCACGACCCCAAACCAGAAACCCTACAACTCTAGGGTTTAGGGTTTAGGGTTTGGGTTTAGGAAACCCTCAAACCCTGAACCAGAGGCCCCTACAACACCAAACCAAAAGCCATTTTAAGTTCTTGGCGTCATCGAAGCGCTTGCAGAACCGATCTCGTCGGTGCCACAACGAGGAGGCATTTACTAAGTCGTCCTCTCGGCCCGACCAGCGATACGACAGCTTGAGATTTAGGGCCTAGGGTAGGCTACAGCCTAGAAAGCTGCAAACGGTTTATCTTGCATTCAGAGACCGCAAACATGTGGGTAGTTCTCTAAATTAGGGTCTTTTTTTTGGCTTGTTGGGTCCCAATATAGTACGGCACCCTCGTAAAAAAAGGACCCGGAAAGGGACCCTAACTTAGAGGGGGCCTAGACATAGGGAAGCTATCTTGAAGAACGAGTCCCCAAGTTCATGTACTTGATAATATATATATATATATATATATATTTATATTTATATTTAGATTTAGATTTATATTTATACTTAAATTTATTTATATTTCAATATATTTAGATTTATACATACTAAACATATGTATGTATAATATAGGCAGAGGTACTCTACTGGTTAGAGCAGGGTTTCCGGGGTCACTTTGCCATAAGAGACCCAAGGAATAGTGATAGTGCTACCAAGTATTCAGACCCCCTACATGGAGGGTTTGCGAAAATAGGGGACCCTAATATAGTACACTAAATAGTAGGATCCTTATTACAAGGAGCCCAAAATAAGGTACCCCTGAGTTTCGGAAACTCCCATATCAGCACGACATGGACGATGGCTTCTCAGGATCTAGGAGCCCTAGATGAGCCGAAAGCTAGCTTCCATTGCTTCGCATGTATGGTTGCGGGTCCAAGCTCCTAAACCCTAAACCCTGAAACCCCTCAACCCTAAAACCCTCAACCCTAAACCCTAATCAACGCAACCCTAAAACCCTAAACTCCCATAAGCCCTAAACCCTAAACCCTAACAGTACGATCTTGAAGGAGGCTTGGGTCCAGGACTGCCACAAACGCCCAAACGGATCTTGAAATCCGATCAACCCGTTCCCGAAGTTCAAGACCAGACTAAGCCCTAAACCCTAAAACCTCAANNCCTAAACCCTAAAGCCCTCAAACCCAAGGCCCTCAAGCCCTAAGCCATAGGTTCGGGTCTGGGCTTCGGGTTTTAACATTCCGGGCCTAGAGGATTCCAGCTCGGGGCTTCCTCGGGTTCAGGGTTTAGGATTTAAGG
>CAJNDV010036939.1:0-13696 GCA_905221635.1 Symbiodinium sp. CCMP2456 | reverse complement strand
TACAGACATACAGACATACAGACATACAGACATACAGACATACAGACATACATGCATACAAAAATACATACATACATACATACATACATACATACATACATACATACATGCATACATGCAGACATGCATGCATACATACAAACATGCATGCATGCATACATACATGCATGCATCCATGCATGCATGCATACACACGTACACACATCCATACATACATCCATACATGCATACATACATACACGCATACATACATGCATACATACATACATGCATAAATACATGCATACACACAAACATGGTTGTTTTGCTCTCACACTCAGAGGCTGGCAGTATGATTCTGTTTCAATCTACAGTATACTGTCCTACGAAGTCTCAGGGAAACTACAGCTTCGATGTTCAAGGCTTGGTGTTCCGCATGACGAAGATCGGAAAGGCTTGACATGTCCCCGATCTTTTACTGTTCCAGGTGCTGCTGATGTTGATGATGGGAAAACCATAGCGCTTGCATTCACCCATCTCATTGCCACGATGGCGAAGACCAGAGGGCGCCAAAAGCACGTAAGCTAAATTTACGGAGGGATGTCCCGGATACATCCCTTGTACTGAAGCCCAATAAGGTAGGGACATCCTGTAGAGTACTTATGCTTATGTCGTTTTGCGGGCCCCAGACCAGTTCATAGGCATACTCAACAGCAGCAGTGGTCGCACTAGCAGCAGGGGGGCAAGCTTTTGACTGAATACCACGTACAGGCAGGCAAAGACGATATGCACAAATACCGTCGGTTCGATTACAATCGGATTGCTTTCCACTCCGTCCATCATGTCATCCATCTTGGCCAAGCAACATGGGAACCGAGCTCAACGGACCGTCCTCACAGGGGTAGAAGCTGCACATCAAATTGACGCGCAAGGGTCGAAACTAAACTTGGTATTCAAACGAAAACGCCAACATTGACTCAGAACAAACACTTACACCAAACCTGCACAATTCTTTCCGGGCCTTTCGCCCGAACCCCTCACCGCTAGTGCATGGCACTGATCTGCCGTGCCACGCAGCAGAGTAGCCAGAAAAGACCATGAAGGGAACTCATAAAGGAGCTCTTAAGGGAAATTTTGCAGCAGGAGCCCGCTTTGTAGTACTCTGAATGGAGCCCCAATAATCTTAAACACTATGCTCCAGACGGCCTTGCTTTTCTCTTTTTCAGGGCTCAGTGCGATAGGATTTGAAGGTATAGTTTAGGACCTCTAAGGTGTATGTCTTGGAGTTTTAAGGTCTACCTTTTTGGGATCGGAGGTTTGAGTTTGAGCCAAGGGTTTCGGGCGTGGCTCCTCCTTCGTCAAGTCGTTCAGCTCAAGCTTCCTCAGTGTCTGCCCCAAGTTAGGGTGGCAGGGAGCCGCCCGGAGCATAAGGATCTAGCTGGTGAACATGCTTGGAACCGGAACACGCATGTCTGCATAGCAGGGCTACTGCACTGAGCTTGGTGCAGCATGTGATTTCAACCTCCGTTTACCCAGAGAGCCCAATACCCCTTAAATAAGGAATATACCTTAAATCATAGGTCACAGGGGCCTTAATATTGCGATTTAAGGTATATTCCTTAATTAAAGGGTATTGGGCTCTCTGGGTAAGCCAAAAGCTCCAGCCCAGTCTCCGGAAGTGCTGTGGCACCCGCCGCGCCAGTGGTATCAGCGTTTTCTGGCACAGGGCCCGTGCTATGACACATGTAAGGGGTACCTTTCTAAAGGGCTCATACCGACATATGCCGGCGAGATTAGTCTTCGCCGGGCCTGATGTGTGCTATCCACAGGCACAGCCATTGTGAGAGTACATGCCCAGACAACACCTAGTGACCCGGTGAAGCTTCTAGCAGCTTTGACTAGGAACGCAGTCGCTGAGTTGGCATGTGTGTGTGTGTGTGCACGTGTCAGCATTGAAGGTTGTTTCCAGCAGTGGAAAGCTAGACCACAAAACGAGCTGTTTCCTTAGGCCGGCAACGAAAGCTCGATCAAGCACCATCGCTCTGACCCCTCCCACCGCTTCGGCCTTTGGCAATGTGAGGCCTTGATGACCCAAGCTCATGTCCTTAGGTGCGATGGCTCACTCTGACCAGCCAGGCAGGGCTTCTCTGTGGTTCAGGGAGTCCGTGGCAGTTTGGGATGCATCCGGAATCAGATGCCGGTCGATGACCGCTAATTACGATCGCTGATGCATGGAGAGGGCTGTTTGGCTTGAAGGTTTAGAGTAACCGGCATTTCTTTGATTCTGGGAGAGGTTGCGATGGCTTCAATGGAGAGCTGGCGGTTGCCACGTGAAATGCCGCTGCCGCCCTCATGAGATGTAAGCGCGGACCATGTTCAAGGCAGAGATTGGACTCTATGTGCAGCGCAGCAAACCCACAGGGATCGATCGAGTTTTGCTCGATGCGTCTAGAAGACCTTGATACGCACTCGGCAGATGGAATCGTCGATTTTGTGGAACATCTCCTCCTCCTGCGGGCTCAACACTTTAAGCCGCATGCTCAGCGTCCTTCGATTCTAACATGATATACAAGTTGATAAGACTATATATCACGATCAGAAAGAAGCGTTGTATGATGAGCCCCACCCCCTACGTGAAATTGAGCGAGAACGCGTGCGAGACAGAGAGAGAATAAAAGGGAGAGAGCGAGCACAGGAGGTACCACAAGGGTTCTTATAAGGGACCAGTGCTTGAAGGTTCAAGGGTCAAGCCTCGCTGGAGAATCGGGGGCTCAGATTGACAGCGAGTGAGTCACATGTCAGCTTCAAAGAAATAAGAAATACTTTACGTCGGCCTTGTAACCAGCCCGGACACATCCGTATCGGGGCTTCGGGCTTTCGAGTTTGCTTTTTCGGATTTCGGGCTTCAGCCAAAAAGGCGAAGATCTTAGGTGCTTTGACGGTCCGTCCGCTGCAAGCGCCTGGTATGTCGGTGCTCTCTGGTGGTCTCTTAGTGGTCTTTGTGGCCTCCTGGTGTCTTCTTGGTCTCCTGGTGTCCCTCCTGGTAGCGCCATGTTGGTTTCCTGGCGTCGTGGTCTCCTAGTCAATTGGTGGTCTCTTGGTGGCCTCCCCGGTGGTCTGAACTCCCACAAGCTGTGCCACTCAATGCCGTCGTGCCCGTCTTGATCCACGCCTGTGACATCGTAGCCCCGTTCGTGCTGAAGCGCTTGCAATTCGGGAGGGTTGACATGATCAATTTAAAAAGCCCCGAACTGGCCTAAACAGCCCTAGCCCATTCCCGAAACCAAAGAGGTTGGAGGCCTTCTTTCGAGGCTTCTGAGCCCACTTGAAGCCAACCCGCTGCGCAGGAGGAGGTCGCTCCTTGCAAGAGGGGGGAAGTCGGATGCTGGTCTTTAGGGCTACGCTTTGCTGTAAGATGCTGTGCCACTCCTTGCAGGGTACCTGCTCGGATTGGGTTTTTTAAGGCTTACATGTCTACGTCGGAGAACGCTCTCTGAGACGTGAGCTACTGTACGCTGAGCTTTCTCTGAGGCCAACAGCACATCAGTGTTTGCTTGTTCAGTTTCCAAGTGGAACTCATGGTTCGCTTTTTGAACCCGAACATCCCCAGCCCTAAGCCCTAAACCCCAAGGCCCAACTGGACCTCTTTGGGGGCTATAGCTAGACAAAGATGATGGATTACGCAGGACTTCCAATATACGTTCAGTACCGGGTACTCTTTGAGTCAATCTGGGTCTTCTGTCGTGACCCCAGCCATGCTCCCTAATTCAGGCATAGGCATGTTGGAAGATCTGGGTCAAGCAACGTCAAAGCCCACAATTTGTGAAGTGGTGCCCCAAGGCCTTTTTGAATCTGGCGCTCTCTTCTGTGCCACAAAATGTAGTTGACAAGTCAAACTCCAAACGCTCAAGGATAATATAGGGGCCTTAATAGTTCGAATACGGTTTTGGGGCCCATTATACTATAATTATAAGAATGAACCCCCAAAATAGCATAGGTAATTCTATGGTAATTCTTTAGGCCCCTACATTAAGCTAAACCTCTGCAGGGCCCAGGCACGGACCCTCTGATCTGACCCAGCGAATGTAAGGGCCCACAAAAGCGAATCCCTACACCCTAAATCTACTTGGAGGATCATGGGACTTAGTAAGTAAGGTTCTAAGTCCCTTAATTGGGGTTATAAGTATAGTTACCCTATTTATAACCCTACTTACTAAGTCCCATGATCCATTAAGTGTTCCCAAGGCACTTGCATGACCGGTCTTAGCAAGTCGGATATAGAGCGGCTGGTAAGGGTTCCGTACTTGGCATAAAACGTACTTGCCAAGTTTTTTGGGCTTTTCAGTGGTGAAGGTGAACCAGTGAAAGTAAAGAAGCTGGGGATGGATACTAAGAGACACCTTGGAGGTTTCGAGGGCTTCTATGGCTGTCCTTGATCTCCACCTCCCATGGCAAGTTCAAAGACAAGCGCCGGACCTTGAGAACTACTCTTAGGGCTTGCGGTTTCGTGGTTTAGGGTTTCAAGGTCTCGACTCCCAGCTTGGACATTACAGGCGAGGCGTCAATGTGCACAATGCATCTCATGAGGGCTGCAGCATTGGGCCACTTATGTCATGACCACAACCTGCGACCAGACACGAAAACGAATCCACAGAGCAAATGCGCTCAGAGCTTGTGGTCCTGCTCGGGCTACCGTCCATTTACAACGGCCTAGTGCGAAACAGGGACAACTTCTTGAACGGTAGCTTGCGCTGCTTCTTGCGGGCATTTGATGGAGGACTTGCCGAAGTTTATCCTAACCTGAAAGAAATATTGGACAAATCTCAGGCCTGAAACCCTGCATACAACTCTGCGGACACGTTCTGAGCTTGATGCTGTTGAAATACAGATCAAAGCTGAACGCGATTGGGTCCGGCGGAGTCTGAAACATCCTCCTCCTCTCTTTGAGACGGCGCTGGAGCTTTGCCTGTCATGCCTTCACGTTCCATCAGGTGTGTAGGAATCGAGAGAAATGTATGCAAACAGGATTGCCGCGAAGCATCGTAGCAAAGATGTAAGCTTCGAGGTCACCAGGAAAAGAACGGGCGCAAGGCACCAAAAAGGTCCGAATCCAAGCGCCCCCGACGAAGATCTCTAGGCCGCGAAAACCTGCGAATCTAAGCGTTGGCGCCTCGCTTCGGTGTCCAGGAATTACCGGAAGACGGGCAGAGACATGACAAGGAAGTCCCGAGAGGTCAGCACGTTCGTTGCGAGCTGTTCAGTGAGGCAGACCTAAACTTCAGAGCCCATGAGGTTTTCGAATTGGTCGTTGCTGCCACACCCCTTGCTTATGTCAGGATCCGGCGATCGCAGGTATCCGCAGACTCATGGTTCGTGTCACAGCAGTGACACGAACAGGCGTCCAAGCGGAACTGCTGTAACTTTAGGACTTGGGGTTTCAGCACTCACAACTGGGCGCAGCCGGGCGAGGTCTTTGCTGCAGGTTCGACGTGGGCTTGAAAGCCCAAGGCACACGAACACTTGCGCTTTTCCGTCCGTTTATCGAGTATTCCTGCACTTACACGAACAACCAATAGAAGTTCTCAACCTCTTGAAAACATGGCACCTAGCCGGCTGCACGAGATGAAAGAAGTACTTCAAACGCCGCGAACGTAACATGCGGAACACTAGCAACATGACATGCCTGCAACTACTGAGCACGCAGGCTGCCAATAGTCACAAGATCGAGTTTCAATGATAGATTTCCCAGTTTAAACAACGCTAGAAATGGCAACTGCAAACGATGATGCTGCTCATCATGTTATCGTAGACTTTCCGGGCGCAGGGCTGTGAGAAAGCCCCAGTTGTAGTCGTGGGCCAAGTCGATGGGCCTCGCGCCGAGCCGCACGGCCTCTCGCAGCGTCCTGGCAAAATATGGGGGGCTGTTCAATGTTCAACGGAGTTCTACAGGGTATGCTTTCTTATACTGTCCTAAGTCGGGGTTCACTGCAACGTACTCCTCTGTTGAGAAAAATTCAACAACCACAACGGGTCACATAAACACCAGAACATTATTCAGAGGGACCCTCAATTGTCAATCCTTCACGGACAACAGCAGCAGAACATCATTCAGTGCAGGCTAGCTTCCGGGTTTCAGGGTTTAGTACATCGGAATGAACTTAGGTCTTAAGACCTAGGATTCTTGCAGCGCCAGATTGGGCTACAACGTCTGCACAGAGATCGTCCCGTGAAGTGACCGGTACCTCCGACTTCCTCGCCTGGTGGGCAGGCGAAGTGGACATTGCGAGATCCCAAGTGCACAGGGGTGAGCTGTTGCATGAGATAGCAGGTCCTCATCCTCAGCATCATCCCTGAACCCTAAACATCCCCAAGCCCCAAAAACCTTAACGCTGTACCCTAAAACCCTCAACTGAAAGACCCTAAACTGCCTTACACCATCAGTGTCACATGCCGGTCTTTGATCTCTTGTAGCTCTCGTAGAGCTTGTAGGCATGGCATCCCCACAGTTTCGGGTTCCTCACTGGAGCACATGGTGCGTCTTGGTGGCGGTAGCGGAAACGGTAGCAGTAGCAGTGGTAGTCGTCGTCCTCGTCGCCAGCGTCGTCGTCGTCGCGATGCCGTCGTTCGTGGAAGTGGTGGTGATGGTGGTGGTGCTGCTGGTCGTGGCAGCAACATCAAAGAGATGCACAAATGGAGACAACAGCAGCCCAAAACCTAGCCTACGTTTCCAACGGTCCAAAAACTTCACACAACAGTAGGCGACTTTACACTCTAGGGTGTGCTGACAGAACAACTTTGTCACCGGAGGAAGGGAACCTATTGACCTAGGGCCCCGCTGCCGCGGACTATGCCTCACGGAATACAGCTCCTTGTCACGACGGCAAGAAGCATAAGCAGCCATGCCTCGTTATCACATGTACCCGCACTGTTCAAGCAGTTGCTGTCACGGTGCTCAGGTCTGTAGCGGATCAGGTCAGCATCCATGAATCGAGGGGCAATGCGCTTCCTTTTGCCTCCCTCGCCTGCCGGAAAGCACAACGAGGGCCGGGAAGCGGAATTTATAAACTTTTGAGTAGTGAGCGTCCCTTCCTCAACGACGCCGTTTGCAGGGATCCTAGAGCTCTGATGCTTACTCTACACGTGCTTTAATTATGTTTTTGGATGCCTACTACTTGTGGGAGCATTCAGGAATCAGGGAACTACCACGCTCTTGAGCCTCAGGTTCTCCTTACATGGCGGGCTGCAGTATTGTGGGCCCTGTCTGTCCACACCTCCTGTATGCCCCGGGCACACCCGACGATGCCGTGCTACCGAAACGTGGAACACACTTTAAATTTTAAGTCAGAATGGGAAGGCCCTTGTAATCGACGGAAGATTCACGAATTCAAGAGGTGTTCGAGCTTTCTGGGACACCCCCCACCCTACACATCCGAGTCCAGTAACACGCCAAATAAGCAGTTTCCCTGTGGGGCTTAACTTAAGAATTAAGCCATAAACAAAGTGGATTACATCGGAATCCTGGCATCAAAGACAGCCCGCTTGGTGCTACAACTCTAGGATCCGGCATCTGGTCTTGAAGCTGCACAACCAGCCAGCTGATGTACACTACAACTCCAGGCATCTACGAGCCTGTGCCAGGGAGATGCTGTACTATACTGCTGCCGAGTTTAGGGCCCACTGCAGCCAGGAACAAACCCGAAACACAAATCGTAAGCCCCAAATCCTGATCCAAGCCCGGAGCCCCAAAACCCTTCAAACCCACAAAATTCCTTAAGCTGCAAAGCCGAAACGAAGGCCTGGCGGATAGCCCATGCTGTGGAAGTTCACCTGGATCGTAGGCCGGGAGGCGGGGCTGGTGGTCCAGGTTTCAAACGGTACCCTGCAACTACCATGGACAGGAGAGATGAAGTTTTCTGGTTAGGCCGCAACGGGCTCTGTTTTGGGTTTGAGGCTTTCTTCGCACCGCCCAGCTGTTTGAGGCTTTGGGGGGGTACCCAGAACTGTGCCATCGGGACTCCTTAAAGGATCACGGGACTATGTTTGTACGTTATGGTTGGGGGTGTGAGTCCCCATTACTTGGGGCGACGACCATCCTGAACTGGCACTCAACTTGGCCTGATAACAAGCCGCCAGAGCCCCCCAAAAAAAGCCAACAGCATTTCGGGGGCCCGTTCATTCGCCCACATTCTCCCCCCTAGAGTCGAGGGCGCCTTTACGCATTCTCCGCTCTGAAGCTGTCTCTGTGGGGCATATATGGAAAAAGTAAGGCTGTAAGCCGCAAGCTCCTTTTGAACATGGAGGCTCTCTGACACTTGAGCCTAGGCAAAGCCTCTCTGACACAAGAGCTCAGACCCCGGAACCCTCTTCACATTCCGCCAATATAGGTAGTATTATTAGGGGTACCCCTTCTGAACCCTACTTTTGGCCCTCTTGAAAGGGACCTTATTGAGAGGGTCTATATCCCCAAGATTCCCCCTAATCCTAGCTCCCGCAATAGCCCGGAGTGCCTCCATGGTCTTCTTGTCCCGACGCTTCTTGGGAAGTCCCACGAGCTGCGGGAACATCCTTGCAACACACTTCGGTCTACACAGCACACAAAAATCCAACCGCTGGGAGTTCCCCCAAAAAATGTGCAGGCCAGGCGCTTGTGAAGCTCCATTGCACCCCAGCGTTCCTCCTGGCACATGAGCTGCTGGTCCCTGTCTGTAGCACGGCTAAGTAAATAGTCAAAGGTGTAAAAACCCAATCCTGCGTCTGTAAATACATAATGCATGAAGCATACATGCATGCATACGTGCATACATGCACATACATAAATACAATACATTACATTACATTACGTTGCGTTGGCAGTTGCATTGGCATGGGCATTGGCATTTGCATCTGCATTGCATTACACACATGCATGCATGCATGCGTGCATACTTTACATCTATATATATATATATATGTATACACACATAAACTGTGCACATGTTGTACGGCTGCTGATTTTACCTTGCGTCTCAATACTTGTTCTCTGTCTCTCTCTCCCCGGTGATGCATCCTGATGGCCCCACTGTGTGAGGCCGCACTACACCCGCCAGCTTAATGGGTTTGAAACAACATGGTGACAGGCCGTGCCACACGGCAGCATCAGCCTGACAGGCCAACTCAAACGACGTGATGTCGGCCATCACTCTGTCAAGCCGTGGCTCTGGACACAAAAACCCCTTGACTACGACGCACCCTAAACCCTAAACCCTAGATTCTTGTTATAAGTAGCTCGGCGTCATGCCCGGGCAAGATCCAATCGCCCCTGCAGGAGGCCTTCTTCCGGGCTTCACCCCGCTGTTCAGCTGTGATACGCTCCTGATGCAATAGAAAGCGGGATGTTGCTCTCATGGTGCGGCTCCAGTTTCAAGCAATCTAGAAACAGATATGACCAGAGGCTCTGAGATGACTCGAGCCGAAGAACGATCTGAGAATCTGAGAAGTACTAGCCATTCGAGTCTTGTGTAATTGTATTTGCAGGGCATCTATGCTTTCATGTATCCCTGTTCTAGCAGACGCGTCTGCAGCTGCGTATCATATCAAACTAGTTCCAATCTCCCAAACAAGCAACGAAGCCGTCGGGATTCTGCTTTTGGGGCCGTGTGGTACATGGCTCTGCGTAAAACAACCGCCATCTGCTGAGTCTCTGAACTTGCAACAGCCCATCCACACAGCAGTGCTATTTACTTGATCCAAGATTCCCCACTCGCTTCGAACTTCTTCTGCAGCCCGCCTGCTACTGTATGCACTCACTGCCTCTGCCACCTATCCAAGACTGCCACACATGCCCAAATCAAACATGCAAGTCATGCCTCAAGGGATCGTGCCTGAGTTTCTGAACTCCCTTACATCTGCTTCTGTTCATTACTTCCCTTCTCCAAGCTGAGGAGCTACATTCCCTGTAGCCGTCTTGGCGCCTTCGTCCATACGATATTAATACCATGGACCATTTCTAACAAGATCTATAACCAAAGGAAACTTCTAACATTCCCGTCCGGCTTCATGCTTCTGGACAGAGAAATCCTTGATAAGGGGTTCGGAGCCCTGTGAATCTTTCAGACCCGACATGTCAACATCCAGCTTGATTACGGCTTGGGATATTTCAATGCTGACGCTCAGCATGCCAGTTGGGTTAGTGGGTGAGGGTGAGTCACACAGGTGATGCCGACGCATCGCCGCCCGGTCCCTGCAAGCCTCGATTGAGGTAGGGACTAGTGATGCCGGCGTACATACCTGGAAAAGCCACACCACGCAGATGGACCGGCTTGGCAAAGATTGCCCATGACACAAATTAAGGTACGTGTAGTTGCAGGATCTGGCAGCCTGACTTCGCTGTCCAACTGTTTTGATTGCAAAGTGGTGGGCGGGATAGGGACCTGACGGCAAGAAGCTCGTGAGGCAGATCTTTCCCAAATTCGCTGGAACAGCAACATTGATCGTAACTCAGACCAGCACTTCTGGCGTTGTCAAACAGGTATCGACAATGACAAGGATGGAGGGTTGATAGGGTTTGGGGTTTGAGGATATAGGGTTTATGAGTGGGGCTTGAGAGGTCTGCCGTTTAGGGTTTATGGCTTGGCCCTAAACCCTAAACCCTAAACCCTAATAAGGTGAAAGGGCTGGGGTCTGCAGCCTTCAGTTTAGGGTTTAGGGTTTAGGGTTTAGGGTTTCAAGAGTTGAAGGGTGCACCTGCAAACCCTCAATGCCGTCGGGTCACGATAGCGCAGCACCACACCATCCTCCCAAGGCTCCAGTACATCAGTGCATGATTCCACCAAGATTCGACAGCTTCTATACCGAAGTGTTGAGGAGGGGTCTATGTTCGAGCTTAAAGCTGGCGACACGATTATGAAGGCTTTAGGGTTTGGGAGTTAACTGATAGTTCTTTTCAATTCGGATCAGCGGACTTGGCTAGCGGGTCGTGCACAGGGCTGCAATCGCGTTAGTTGAGGATAAGAACGGTTTCATTGTCAGCTTCGTAGTTCCTGCCCTGACCTTTGAAACCCTTCACGAAACGCGTCCTGAAGAACCCCACAGATAACCTCCGGCCGTACAAATCCTAAATGAGCCCTTTCCCCAATGCTATTTGCCAAGCGCCCTGCGTTTTTCAGTAGGGGCGTTCCGAAGCTCGAAAGATCCAGGAGAGAGCCAAGGTCAGTGGAGGAGCGGATTCACGTGAGTAGTGCTCTCAATTCTGTTCGCTTGTAAGGTCCCTTTGATAAGTCAACCTTCCGTTTGGAACTGGGGGATCCGAAGAGGGGCAGTAAGTCAGATACTGGCAGCGCCATGGGCCTAGGTTCTGCAGTGGCATCTTGATACCCCCCTGCGCTAGTAGTAGCATGGTCCTTCGCGTAGTGTCGCACGGCAAACTCCGAATCTTCGGTGGCATCGGTGAGGGTGCGGAATAGTGCCTTGCCTGTAGCAGGATGCAAGGACTGGCTCTTGAATAATGGCCTCCAGCCGGTGTGCCCGATACAATGTCCAGTTTCCTAGGGAGGGCTCTAGCTTAATCGCTTGGGCTACTTATTGTACTGTTCTGTGATAATGGTATTTCAGAACATGACAGACCCTAAGCACTTCAATAATGATACTCATTCCAAGAAACCCTCATAGCTGGCTGGACATCGCAACTCTACCCTAAACTACCATAACCGACGTCTGTGTAGTTTCCCTATAGATTCTATATTAAATTGGGTTTATAATGAAAACCGAAAAAAACTAGGTTCTGGTAGTTTAGGGTAAATTCGCTTCGTCGAGATGCACTTGGGTCGGCTGATGTACCCGTTCAAATACCCGTTGACGAGGCCGTTCCGCTTCGACAGGCCATAGACCTCCAGGCACGAGAAGGCTCCTGGGACCCAGAATAAGAACTATTATAGAAGGGGTTTAGGGTTTAGGGTTTATGGTTTAGGGTTCAGAAGTCCTTTGGGTTTAATGCTGCAAGATGGAAAGAGAATTTTTCAAGAAGAGCCGGGAATGGGCTTGCTGGATCTCAATGATAGCTTGGAGCATGAATCTCATGTAGTAGTCTGAGTATAGATCCGAGGTAGCTTGGGGATTAAGAACCCTGGAGGTTGCTACAGTACCTTATTCCCTTCTGGCGTCACACCGTTCCTTGTCCGGCCTTCATGTGCCGGGCATTCTGCGAAGTGCTTACTCCCCAGAGGTACGCCTGGTCGAAGGTACTGTGATGGTGCAAGGGGCATGGGGCAGCCGGAAAATCTGCACTCTGCGGCGTGCAGAAAGCAAACCGAGTCGCGCCTTGTGTGCTTTCATCTGTCGGTATGCATCGAAAATGACCTTCTCCAAGCCTCATAGGTCGGCTTCACAGCAGTGCGGGTCGCTGGGGGAGGGGCCTCGAGGGCCAAATCAAAGCAATTATAAGTATAAGCCCTCAGACGGAACTGGTTCAGCAATGATTGTAAGTGCGGCATTGCTGTGAGGATACCGACTACATATAGAAAATGTACGACCCGAATCATGACGGACGATAGAAAGGGCAGTGGCAGTGGCATCGAACGTCGTGCTCGTGATGGCAATTGAGAGATGACGACAATGATGATATTCATAGTCATCATCACTAGCAGAAAAAGCACTGGGTACCCTTGAAGGTAAGAGCCTGGGAATACCCACAAGCGATGAGCTGCGCGATGACGCGCAAGAGAGGCCATAGAAGGAACTCTGGGAAAACGGTGGCGACTTTGCCAGATAAAACAGCCAGCGATTTTCAGAGCGACCCGCCTCGCCATTCCAGTGAAGAGCCAGGCACCCCACCAACAGCGGCACGATCTATACTCGCCCGACTTGATATGCGGAGGCACTCTCCTCCTAAAATTCGTCCTCAAGGCCCCTGAGCCTCGAGAGCCCAGGAGACTCCAGGAGCCGAAGCCGACACCCTTTAAAGCTTCCCTGTAGTCTCCATTGTAGTTCCCTTTTTTTGGTTTAACCAATTATATATTAAGGAGTTTATATGGCATCCCCAAAAAGGAACTACAATGGAGACTATAGGTCGGTCCCAAGGCCGACTTCAGCTTTAGCCTCTAACTCACCAGGCCCCTCTTCTCCTCCCTTTAGAGTCAGGGTGCTATGCTTGTCGCGCAATGTCGAGCACTGACAGGATCAACAAAGAACGTGGATGAGGGTTGCAGCACCCTTGTTTTCTTCGTTTGATGATGTTGCGGTGATGATGAGCTGTTGCTGATACGGTTACTACTATTGGATGGGCGACATGGTTTGTTTCCAGGATAGATTTCCGGCATTGCTTTACAGCACGGTGTCATTACCTGCACCCAAGTAGCTGCCCGGCGGGAGCGTCCGCAGCACACAGGGCGTCATACCTTAGCACTGTGAGTACGGACTGTCCAATTCAACTTCACCGCTTTGCGCCAATGCTCGCATCTGTCCTGATGAGGGTTTGGGTAATCAGATATGCGTGACAGTCTCCGATTGTGATTACTGAGTACTCGTAGCAAAATCGAAACGGGGTCTCCTGTTGCTGTCTTGGTCGTCGGCATCGTCGTCGTACTACATAACATCACAACTACCACATCACATCACATCACATCACGTCACGTCACGTCACGTCACATCACATCATATGACATCACAGCACAGCACAGCACATCACATCACATCACATCCTCCTACTACTACTACTACTACTACTACTCCTGCTGCTACTCCT
>CAJNDV010036938.1:3647-18223 GCA_905221635.1 Symbiodinium sp. CCMP2456 | reverse complement strand
GGGCTTAGGGTGTAGGGTGTAGGGCTTCGGGAAGCCGTAAGCGCCAAGCCCAAGGCCACGACCTCAAATTGAATCGAACCCGACCCCCAAAGCCTAAACCCTAAACCGTAAAACCCAACACCCTCAACTCATCACCCTGAACATTAAGCGAGTAAACACGAAAGTCTGCGAACCAAACCCGGCCTTACACACAGAACTACGCCTAATGTAGGGGCCTTAGTAAGTAGAAAAGGGTGTTGGGGTAAATATTATACTATAACTAGACTAAGCAACCCCAAAACAGTATTGGTAACTATTTAGGCTCCTACATTAACCCTTCTTGCGAAGTCCCTTCATGTCCCAAGACTTAAACCGCACAACCCAACACCTTCAACCTTAAAACCACACCACAACGTCGCCAACCCCACAAGCCCTGACACCCTGAACCCTAAACCCTAAACCCTAAACCCTAAACCTAAGCCATGCTATCTGATCCCAGCGGCTTGTGGTACATCGTGGAAGAGGACGGGTTGGTAGGATCGGACACCGGGTCTGGCGGCGAAGGAAAAGGTGTAGGGTTTAGGGTTTTAGGGGTTTAGGGTTTAGGGTTTAGGGTTTAGGGTTTAGGGTTTAGGGCTGTAGGGGTTTAGGGTTTAGGGTTTAGGGTGCAGGGGTTTAGTTTGGGGTTTAGGGTTCAGCGAGTTTGGGAAAGGCGGAAATATCTTGCGACAGTGGAAATTCGAGTGCATCGTAGAGCGCCGTCTGATGCGGCCAAACCGCCCAAGCCTATTCCTTTGAGGGCTTCGGGTTTAGGGTTTCAATTTACCCTAAAACCCTAAACCCTAAACCCTAAACATGAGCAAGCCAGGGGAAAACAGGGCAGAGGCAGAGGCCCGGGCCAGGGCACACGTACTTGCAGGATGCTGGCGAGGCCCTTTACGCACGTTGAAAAAGCCCTACCAAATCCCTCAAAACCATAAGCCCTAAACCCTAAACCACAAACCCTAAACCCTAAACTCTAAACAGTAAACCCTAAACCCTAAACCCCAAACTTTAAACCCTAAACCCTAAACCCTAAACCCTAAACCCCAAACCCTAAACCCAAAACCCAAAACCCAAACCAACAAGCCCTGAAGGCCAAACCCGAATCCCCCAACAAACCCTACACCCAAACCGCAAACCTTTCATCCTAATGTAGGAACCTGATTTGGTTTTCAATATGAGGCCGAATGTATTGGGGTTATAGGGCCAAGGTTTCTTAATCAGGTTCCTACATTAACTCCAAGCAACACAAGGCCCCAGCTGATGTTCACCGGATTGTTCATCATCGTCTGCGGCGAGGTTTTCGAGTTCAGTGCTTTAGTGGAGCTTTCAGGACCTGGGGTTGGAAGGTTGGACTCAAAAACGCGTAACCCCTGTACCCTAAACCCCGAAAATCCCGCAGCCATGTCTACTTGTGCGGGTTTGGGTGAGGACTTCGCGGGAGCATTTAATACGGTTGATGATATAAACCCTGCATTGCCTTAAGGACCCTAAACTAACGGAATTAACTATAGTATATTCCTTATCGTGGGTAATGCAGGATTTCTATCATCTATGAGGGGGTATTTTGTACTTTATATAAGGACGGCCAAGGCTCGAAGGGAATATCTATTCCGGACCCTGTATTGCTGGCTCCCGGCTTCCTGTAGGAATCACTTGGAGGATCCGGCAGCTGACTGAAGAGGCAGGGATACAAATTTATGTATATCTCCAATTACTGGCTAGGATGCTCATGACCCGACTGACGGTACTGTGTCCCCTGATCCCTGCGGGTAACAGTGATCCCCAGAAAGAGGGAACATGGAAAGAGGATGATTAGTGATGGGATTCCCTCTACTTTACCTTAAGAGCATGAGGAGAATGATGTTCCAACTTTTTGGCTTCTACTGTAGTCAGGTTTAGAGTAAGAACTGATGATCCAGTAGACCCTAAGCCCTAAACCCTAAACCCTAAAACCCTAAACCCTAAATTCATGTAGGGTTAGTCAGGTTTAGGGTAAGGGCTGATGATCCACTTGGAGGTTCATGGGAAGTTGTAAGTGGAGTTATAAGTCCCCTCATATCTGTTAAAACTATAGTTAGCCTACTTATAACCCTACTTATAACCCATGAACCTCCAAGTAGGGTAGGGACTGATGGTCCCTAAACCCTTAAACCTTCAACCCTAAACCCTAAACCCTAAACCCTAAACCCTAGATCCTATACCCTAACACCCCAAAACCCTAGAGCCCTAAACCCTAAAACCCTGGATCCTAAAGCCTAAACCCTAAACCCTAAACCCTAAAACCCTACTGTAAACCCTAAACCCTAAACCCTAAAACCCTAAACCCTTAACTTAAACCCTAAACCCTAAAACCCTGGATCCTAAAACCTAAACCCTAAACCCTAAACCCTAAAACCCTAAAACCCTAAACTCTAAACCCTAAAACCCTAAACCATTAAGATTAGCCTTTGGAACCGTCTCTTCCTTGGCGTCCTCAGCCTTTTTTCCACCTTTGGGTCTTACGGGGCTACTATAAGGGCTTAGGATTTAGGGTTTAGGGTCTAGGGTTTAGGGTCTAGGGTCTAGGGTTTAGGGTTTAGGGTTTAGGGTTTAGGGTTAAGGGGCCTTAATAGTTAGAACAGGGTTCCTTCAAAGGGTTCCTTAAAGGGGCTACTATAAGGGTTTCTATAAGGGTTTATGGTTTCGGGGCCCTAATTATAGTAAGGAGCCCCAAAATATTATAGTCGATTTAGCAAAGCTGTCTGTGAAGATGTCACTGTCATCAAAACCCTATAGACCCTATAGACCCTAAACCCCTAAACCCCTAAAACCCTAAAAGCCTGAACCCTCAAACCCCCAAAACCCTGAACCCTGAACCCTAAGCCCGTGGTCACCACATTCTCCCCCACCCTAAACCCTAAACCCTAAACCCCGAGGGTTTTAGGGTGCTTAGACTTCTTGTTCGGGCTCTTCTCTGCCGTATGGTGCAGGGTATGGTTAGGTGTACAGAAGAGGTTTAGGGTTTAGGGTTTACAGAAACCACTTCTCAGAATAACCTCCCCAACTCCAAACGACACGTTCTCGAAACCCTTTGCCCGAAAAAGTTCAAAACAGCGTGGTGCGCGCAAGCTACAAGCCTAAGTTGTGCAACCCTACATCATAAAACCCTAGACCCCGAACCTTGAAACCCTGAACCCTGCCGAGAAGGCAAAAGCCTAAGTATAGGCCCTAAACCCTAAGCCTTGAACCAGAAACCCTACACTTCAAACCTTAAACCCTGTCAACCCTCTAGTCTTGGTAATAAACCCCTGCAAGACCCCTTAAACCAACCCTAAACCCTAAACCCCAAACCCCAAACGCCTAAACCCTAAACCCCAAACGCCTAAACCCCAAACTCTGAACCCCAAACCCTCAACCCTAAACGCCTAAACCCCAAACCCTAAACCCTAAACCCTAAACCCTAAACGCCTAAACGCCTAAACGCCTAAACCCTAAACCCTAAACCCTAAACCCTTAACGCCTAAACCCCAATCCCTAAACCCTAAACTCTGAACCCTATAGACCGCCGAATCGCCTCGAGTGCTTCGATGGTGCCAGATGCAAGGTCCACGGCCTTCTGGATCTCCTGCCTTGGGGCTTTGGGCTTAGGGTTTAGGGTTTAGGGTTTAGGGTTTAGGCTTCTGGATGTCCTGCCTTAGGGCTTAGGGTTTAGGGTTTAGGGTTTATCCTGCCTTGGGGCTTAGGGCTTAGGGTTTAGGGTTTAGGGTTTAGGGTTTAGGGTTTAGGGTTTGGGGTTTTGGGTTTAGGGTTGATCCTGCCTTTGAGTGCGGGGCTCAGGGGTTTAGGGTTTAAGGCTTTGGGTTTAGGGTTTAGGGTTTAGGGTTTAGGCTTCTGGATGTCCTGCCTTTGGGTGCGGGGCTAAGGGGTTTAGGGTTTAGGGTTTACCGTTTAGGGTTTGGGGCTTAGGGTTTAGGGTTTAGGGGCTGAGGGGGTTCAGGGGCCGAGGGGGTTAAGGGTGGTTTAGGGTTCACGGGTTGGCGTTTGGGGTTTAGGAGGCTGGGGGGGGGGCAGACTGTTCATTTTAGGCTTTAGGTATGTGGCTTTTTGCGGGTTCCTTATCATCTGCTCCTTATGTGATGCCTTTAACGGGTGAGCTTTACAGGGTTCAGACAAACCGTTAAGGAGGGTAGCTGTAGATTGATGAAGTTATTTGTAGGATCTTAGGCTGTCCTAAACCCTAAACCCTAAAAACCTAAACACCTAAACCCTAAAAACCTAAACACCTAAACCTTTACCGTTGCCTGAGGGGTGCAAGGGGCCGGCAGAATGTACATGCGAACAGCACAGACTGCGACACCCAAGCACCACGAATGATCCGCAATGCGTCCCGGGTGAGAAGCGCCACACACTTTGGTGAAGCAAGTTTACCATCGTAAGCCGGCGAGGAACTCGACAGCGCAATCCGAATCGGCGCATTGCTCCAGTAGGTCCACCCAACCATTTCCAGGCAAGAAAGGGCGCGCAGCCAGTCCGGGATTCGGAGACGTGATTCTGAAGAAGCGAAGGTGGGCTATGTCCTTGACTTCTGCACAAGGGAATATTGTATGTTGCAAGAGCGAGCCGAGCCGAATCAGGGCCGCTCTGAAACAAGTAACCATTTGTCGGACACTGACGTGCTGCAACTGAGATTTCGCCTGGACCAGGGACCAATAAGAGCCGGGCTGAAAAACGTTCTCGACCAGCGGAGGTGTGTTGGCGGTATCGCAGAAACTGAGCAGCATCTCCAGGTAGGACACCTCCCAAGTGGCGTCTGGTGCTGCAGGCGGCTTGTGCCACCGCAAGCGTTGCAACCATTGAAGCAAAAGTCGCCCATACGTTAGGCCAAATGGCCAGTTCGCCCACGACTCCTCCCACGCTTCCGGGACGGACAAGAGCCCCGATGGAGGCACCCGCCAGTTCCGAAGGCGCTCCAAAAGTTCCAGACGGCACGAAGCCGAAGCGACCTGTGCGACTTGAAGTTCGTGCTGTTGTCTTACTTCTTGTCGTCGCTTCTAGGCATCGAGGACACCCATTGCAAGTATGGCTCGAAAGAACTGCCGAAGAAGCAGTGCCTGCTCGGAACAATGCAATGCGACCTGGTCAGACATGGCGTGCACCGCTGCAGGCAAATCGCGGCAAGCTTGCTTAGCCGCCTCATCGGCAGCAGCATTTCCTGCCGCCAGCCACTGGTCCCAGTATGGAGTAGCAGACAGCTCAGCCGAGGAGCGGTGCGCCTTGATCTTATGTGCCTGTACAGAAGTGGGGCGCGGCACATCTCGAAGCAAGTCAGCATTCACTGAACCTCGTATGTACTCCCAGCCGTAGCGGCACCAGCGGTGCCAAAGGTCTAGTGCAGGCTGGCAATCTGTCCAGATGTCGACAGAAACATTTTGCTGTTGTTGGGCCCATGCGCTCGCCCATGCCAAGGCTGCAAGTTCAGCTCTCGGCACTGTCTGGGGACCTGGAGTACAACCCTGCCCTAAAACCGAAAAACAAGGAAGAAGCGCTGCAGGAGCAACATCCTCGGCCGTAAGGTTGGGGGCAGATGACGGCGGCTGTCCACGGACCACCGCCCAAGCAGTGACGCGTGCTGAGGGACACTTGGTGTGGATGGCACTGGCGTCAGTGAAAAGGTACACATGTTGGTCTGCGACAGGCCCGGCGACAGCTGGGAGGCGGAGTTGCGCGAGCAGGAGTTTTAAAACCGATGCTTCGTAGGGCCAAGAAACATATGGCATGTACGTCCAGTGCGGAAGTTGCGCCTGCACAGCGGCAAGGACGGACATGTGGGGCGCACGCTTGTCCTGGAGAGCTGGGCAGCAGAAGATCCTGTGGGCCCGCGTGTCCAGTTCATGGCACAATGGGCAGAGGTCCGTGGAATCCCTGGACCAAGTGTTGCGCTCCGCTCCGGACATGAAACCACCACACATGCTGCGGGCAAGAAACTTTTGCTCCCAAGGCCGAAAGGAGGCAAGGGAGGCAGCTGACAGCTGAGCATGCGGTGTTGGGGCAGTGGAAAGGCCATTACGGTGCTGTATCTGGTCCTGCACCTGCGAGCCCCATGCCAACTGGAACATGTTGCGCACCTGGCGGGCAGAGGCGGAGTGCAAGTGGAAGCGGCAATGTAAGGGGCCCCGGAAGAGGCCATCCGCCTGCACGGTCCAATCATTCCTGGCTAACAGTACCTGAAGGGCACTAGCCGGCCCACAAACAGTCCTCTGAGAAAAGGAGGGCCCGGTAAGGCGCTGCAGTATCAATGCGGCAGTTGATGGGGTAGTGGCGAAGGCCCGTCGCAATTGACTGACGTGGTGGCAGAGCAGGAAGATTTCAGGATCCTGCACAGCGGGCAGGAAGCACATCGCTGCATACGGCGACAAAATATGATGTGGACCGACAATGGCACGTGCAGCGGCACTGCGCAAGGTATGGACGGTGGACGTAGGAGGGGCCAGGCCTTTAGTGCCGAAGAAAAGGAAGGGCCAAACTCCACCCTGAACCACCTGCGCCTTTGTAGGCAAGCCCTGGGAGTCTGAGCCCAGTTTGGAGAGGCGTTGTAAGGCTTCCTGAAGCCGTTGCTGGAAGGGGCCTCGTGAGCGGCGCCTGGTAAACTGAAAGTAGGAGCCAAGCTCTTTGACCTGATCAACAAGACAAGTAGAGCCGGGGAGAAAATCAACCCCAACGGTGAGCCACCACGTGCGGGACACCGGAGAAGTAGCCCACTGGTAAGTCTTCTGCCAGTCAATTTCCAAGGAAAGGGCCTGGCGGAAATCCTCCAGGATCAAGAGGGCCGGGGCGTGATTTTCCGGGTCATCTGAGGTCCAGGACAAGTTGTCAACGTAGGCCTTCGGAGAAACAACCCCCTGGAGCAGCTCCACGAAAAGCCAACAAACCGCAATCATGCCCAAGACAGATGTGGGGTCGCCTTCGGGCGCACCTGTGGTTGAAGGGAGCTCGGGGCCCAAACTGCCATGAATCTGGAAGGAGCGAGACACCTTTGTCAGGGATTTGCCCCAGCCTTGAGCAACGTCAGAGGGAAGGCCGAGGCGCATCAACAGATCGCAAAGGGGGGCCGCGGCAGAAAGTTGAAGGCCTTTCGAAGGTCCAAACAGAAACCGGACAGGTCCGATCTCTCACAGAGGCTTTCCTCGACCAGCGCCTGTATCTCATATGAAAGGTCCCGTGATGGAGCGAGGGAGTTTCTGGCTCCAGATGACAAGGACCTGGGAACAAAGGACCCTGGCCCACAGTCGGAAGAGGCAACTAAGGATGGTGATGGGCCTGGCCTGCGCCGCGCTGTCTGGCGTTTGAACTTTACTCAAAACAGCAACCCGAGCTTTCATAAGGAAATCCGGGAATCCCAGAGGCAAGAGCTGTTGCATGATGGAGGCCAAATCAGCCAATGCTTCGGCCGGCAAGAGGCGGAGGTCCTTATTATGCCAGCCGCACACTCCAGTAGCCTTGCGGGGGGACAAGCCTCTGGCAACATGAAGCCAGGCGGAGGTATCCGTCATGTTGATGTCCATGGTAGGGCATGGGCTTGAGAGCAGGCGCACAAGGTGCTGGTAGCCCGGCCAGTTCTCGAGATCCGTGGCCTCACTGCGGTTATCCCGGTAGATAGGGCACCAGTATTCCATGAGGGAACCTATCACACCTTCCCATGAAGAGTCGTGGCGAAGCCTTCGGAGCTCACCGCAGGTCGGCAAGACAAAGTCATCATCCGCCGGGAAGAGCACTGTGACCCGGTCATCTTGTGCACTTGTAACCTGTCCCTGAATCTGGGCGAAGGAGACCTGGCAGAGCAGTTCGAAGGGCCTGACCGCCTGGACCTGGAAAGTGCACAGTTGGAAAGAATGGCGCTGGATCAAGCGGGCCGGGGATCTGTAGTCCAGGAGAACACAGGTGAAGGGAGGCTTCTCAGGTGGCTTGATACGGACAAAGCTTTTGGAGCCGCCAAAATCCGAGGCGTCAACCTGTAGTTGGAAGCGGAAGAGCTTGCATTTCACAGCTACAGCCTGCCGCTGCAGAGCATCCACGTCAAACTTAACCAGGCTGGTGATGTCAGTGAGAAAGTCCAGGTCAGGCCGGTGCAACGGGAAATGAGAAAAACATGGCCACTGGAGGACCCAGCTGGAAAAGGAAGGGCCATAGCCTGAAGCCCGACAAATGGCACCCCACTCCCTATGGAGGCTGACAGGCCAACCGTCAACAGCCAAGGGCCCACGGAAAGCCCCTCGGAGGTGCTTGGCAAGGCCCTGTTTGAAGGTGGTGAGACGGCGAAGCTGCCTGACACGCTGGCGGCCGAGGACCGATGTGTCTTCAGCGGACGGCTCCGGATCACCATGACGTCCAGCCCGAGGAAGACGAGGGGGGCATGCTTGTTTGCGGTCGACCGTTCGGCAGCGGCCTCTGCAGGAACGGGGCAGGCATTGAAAGTCCTGCTGGTCATAAGCCTTATGTTCCTTCCTGAGGGCAACAGAAACGGCTTCTTCGACTGTGGCAGACCAGAGGCGAAGCTTATCGACAGGGGAAGCCTCGGGGACCTGAGGGGAAAAGGCATGTTGCAGAGGTGCCGCAGTATCAGCATACGCAGGGGCAAGTGCCTCCTTGTGCAGTAGGAAGCCATCGAAGGTCCGAGGGAGGGGCCAAAGCCATCTGGACGTGTTCGTCAGTCATGACATCGGCAGAGGAGAAAAACTGGAACAGGGAAGGAGGTAAAAGAAAGGTATCATACCTGGTGGCACCTTTGAATGTGCTGGGAAGGTGGAGCCCGTGCACCAAAGAGGCGAAGGAGCCCAACTCGACCCAGCCAAGACCCTGAAAGGCCTGCCAGGTTAACTCAGTGGGGCAGGTATTGAAATCACCCGCCACCAACGCTGGAACGCATGACAATGTAGCGCGCTGGTAGGCCCAGGCAAGCAGGAGGTCGTTCTTGGCCGCGGCCTCGGGGAGGCAGCGGGGAACGCCATAGACAGTAATGACTTTGATTTCCAAAAGTGGAGCCGAACGAAGGACTCACAGATGCGACAGCTGAGGTCCATGTGCGGCGGTAGCGCTTGTACCGAAGGACGGCAGGGCAGCTTGGAGAACAGAGCCACCCCAAGTGCATAACTACGTAACATTGCTTTGCCGGTGCTGGCGTGGTGCCGTGTTTCGGTGGGGGCACCCCAGAGGCAACGAAAACCCAATCCCCGTAACTTGTAAGACATGATCTGCTGAACCTGCGCATTGGCGGAGGTCTCACTTGCAATGAGCACATCGGCTCGCACTTGACTTAATTGCCATTCTTTGTCAAGAATGGTGGTCGGGTTGACCACCGCCAGGGTGATGATAGATGCTGTGCGGGGCGGCCCAGGATTGGCCGCTTCACCAAAACGATAGGCATGAAACCATAGAAGAAATGACCCTGGGCGACGGGAGGCCCGAAGAAACCCCAAAGGCACCAAAAAGGTGCTGACCCCTTGCTGTATGTGGGCACGTGAGGATAGTCATAGATGTCTGCATTCTTGAAGAAGCCGGGCAAAAGGACAAAGTCAGCAGCACGCACCTTGGTTTCGGTTTTGGCACGTCGCCGCGCAGCCTCTGCACGCCTTCTCAGTGCCGGGGGTGGCCTCGGGTATGTGAACAGCAAACTGGCGGGCCAGGTCCTGGATCTGAAGCCAGCGGTTGGGTATCTCCGTAAGGTCCAAGGCACGCTGGACTCTGGCAACCCCAGCGGCGCCCAAAAGCTTATCAACGATGCCCGTCGTAATTAGGGTTCAAGGGAACACCCTTATCTAGTAGCAGCTGTGCCAGGCCCTTCTGGGCGGAACGGAACTTGGCATCCTTAGCACCACCGCCTCTGGTCTCAGGCATGAAAGTAACCAAGAGCCAGCCGCCGCTGTTGATGAAACCAAACGGCGAGGGTCCGAGAGAAGCTGCGCCCAAAGTGAGGTCATCCTCATGCACCGGGCGAGGGCCGGAGTACATGCGGTGTGGCATGGGCACGCCCAAGGCTGTGAAGGCCTGTTCCCAGAGGGCACTGAGGTCTTGGAAGGAGAGGTCGGAAGGTAGCCGAACCAGAACGTATCACCTTGCACCTGGACCTTACATGCCACAGTGGGGGCACCATCGCCTTGGGCAACATCCTCAACAACCCGAAGCAAGCCAGCAAAGAGCTGGCGGCTGAGTCTGGGAAGGACCTGTGTCTCTGGTATGCGAAGGCGATCGCGACCTGGGAGAAAGACAAGGTCAGCATGTAACTGGTCACCAGATATATGAGGCAGGAGATTGACAAGCCAACCCCAAGCCGCGAAAAGGCGCACTGGAAAGTCCTTGCAGAGCAGTGTTGCAGCGGGGCCGGAGATGCGCACCCGCGGCGGGCTTGCTGCACTCAGCACCTTGAAGCAGGCCAGTTGGTCCAGAGAGACCTTCCACGGGGCATCCTCGAGGCAATCAACAACTCAAAACTGCACAGTGCCCTTCAAATCGGACCGACAAAGAATCCGGATACCCTCGCGGGAAAACCAATCGTCAGTTTCGAAGAAATCGGCTTGGCGCCAGCCCTCCATAGCCATGGTCTGTGCCATTTCCCAGAAGAAAGTGGGGCCGTTGCGATGCAGCACGTAGTAGGCTTGTTGGCCAATGACCAGCAGCAGGTCCTGGCCATCCTCTTGCGGGAGACAGCTCGGCAGTGGAAGTGGGGGCAAGGTCTCCAGATCAAGTTGCGCCTCGCCTGGCGGATCAAAGTCACGAGGCAGGGCAGTATCCAGCGGGATCTGCATCAGCTGGAGCTGTGCATATGTTTCGGCTGGAAACTCATGGCCCAACAGGGCAAGAAAACCGGGAAGAGCAACCGCGGGGCTTACCACGAAGTGGCACGTCTCCGCCCGACCAACACACACGAAGCGCCCGAACCTGAGTGAGGGGTCTGGCAGCTGCTGTCGTGGCACCCATGTGTGGTGGGCCTCAATGAAGGACTGCAGGGCCGTACCAGCGCGGCAAAGAACCCAGCCCTCCTTTAGGTCAAGGATACGTGCCTGACTCGCCTTAATCCGCATGGCCATGCCTTGCAGAATAGCCTGTGCGGTGGACACCCTAAGGGAGCGGGGACCTATAACCTGAAAGGCCAAGGTGAGGGGGATAACGGCATGGAAGATACTAATGCCGTTGCCCATCAAACGCATCTGCACGCGGTCGTCCTTTGGCAGCCAGATAGGGCTGATCGCTCCATGCATCAGTGCTACCTCAGCACCACTGAAAAACCTGACCTCATGAGGCAGTTCAAGGAGGATGCCGAAAAGCCCGGCCCGCTCTAAAATGCGATCCGACAGCTCATGTTGATAGTGGTACTGGGCCACAAAGCAGGAGGCTCTATCAGAGAGGCCGCGAAACCTGAAAGCCTGAGGGGACTGCGCATGATGCTGGTTGTGCTGTGGCGGTGGCAGGAACCATGGGTCAAGGTATTTTGCAAGTGTGGCCTCGTCCAACACGCAGTCCTCATGCATGTCATGGGGCAGACGCAGGATGCAGTCAAAGGAACCCAAGGTGGGCCGCCTGGGGAGCACCGGCCATTCGAAGTGCAAAGGTGGGGCTCTTCCAAGTCTGCGCGGAGCAGAACAAGCAGGAAGCGTTTCCTCGACGTGGGTGCCACGTCCACCATGTCCAGGATGCTGGCCCATGCCTCACGATAACCTGCCTCGATCCAAGCCTGCTGCACCTGATCAAAGTGCGGATGTTTGCGAAAGCCGGGAACTTGCTCAAGAACAATGACCGCTGGTTGCAGGAAGGCCATTTGTCCGAAGACATGCAGCAGTAATCTACCCTCCTCCGAGTCTAAACCCGAACCTAGGCCGCCCACGCTCCAAGGCTGACACGGAGCGGAAACGCATATGACCTGAGGGGCCGTAATCACCAAGCCTTGAAGCCACCATGGGCTTTCCAGATTTGTGCAGATAAAGCCCAGGTCCTGTGATGAACACTGTTGCAAAAGCTCCTCCTGGTTATAAATCGCCTGGAGGCCTGGATTGACCTGCCGCGAGCCTTCAAAGCATTCTTGTGCAGTATCCAAAAGCCAGCGAGTGCGGCACTTATATCCGAAGCTTCTCAACACCTTGACACCCTGGCTCCAACCGTTGAAGCCCCCGCAAAAGAGCTCCGCCACCTCGATGGTCTCGGTGCATTGAAGCAGGCTGGTTCCTGCAACGACCGACAAGCCTGAGCACGTGTCGATGATGGGCAGCGAAGTTCCTGCCGTCAGTTTTGCCTGCAGAATGCGAAGGACTGACGTGTGAGCCACCACGGAAGCGTAAACTGTCTCGGAAACTGCAACGACAACTTTGGGCCCAGCGGAGCCCTCCCTGGAGGACCCACCCATCCAACTTGCCAACAAATGTCCGGAAAGCAGCCACCTGTTAGTTTCAAAAACAGCACGACCGTCCAAGGCCACATGAAAAGCCTGGCCCTCAAGAGCCGGAAGTCCGAAGGAATCCGCGGCCTCATAAAGAAGCCTAATATCAGCCCAGTGCGGTGCAGAAGGTTCCTTCTCGACCTCATCAAACCCTCTCTTACGATTGTCCATGGCTCCAATTGGTACCCCTAGGCGCCGGCTGTGCCACCTTGGAGGCTTGGGCCCCAACAGCTACCTAAACACCTAAACCTAAAACCTAAAACACTAAAACCTAAACCCTAAAACCCCCAAACCCTAAAACCCTAAAACCCTAAAACCCTAAAACCCTAAAACCCTAAAACCTGAAACTCTTAACCCCAAACGACTAAGCCCTGAACCCTGAAACCTCTGCACGCAGAAGTCCCAAACCCTACTGTAAACTCAAACGTCCAAAGCCCAAAACCCTCCAAAACCCCCCCACTAAGTTCTTGTTCAGCGATGTAAGTTAAGTGACTTAATAAGGAAACCATAGTATTCACTTTTGATCCCTCTTATGGTAACACAAACTAACTGGGTTGGCCTTTAAACCCTCTGAAAAATATTTACATACAGGGTCCCTTGTAAACCCAAATAAGGAAAATAAGACATGTCCCAAAAAACAGCCTAGTTAAGTTCCTTAACACCCTAAACCCTAAACCCTAAACCCTAAACCCTAAACCCTATACAAGAACCCAGCCTAGCTCTGGGGAGGCGGCGTTTGATCGATGATGGTCTGCAGTTGGTTCAGGAAGGAGGAGCCTTTGGCTTCCAAGGGCTTCAGGGTTTAGGCGTTTGGGGTTTAGGGGTTTAGGGGTTTAGGGTTTAGGGTTTAGGGTTTAGGGTTTAGGGTTTAGGGTTTAGGGTTTAGGGGTTTAGGGGTTTTGGGTTTTGGTGTTTTAGGTTTTAGGGCTTAGGTGTTTAGGGTTTAGTTTGTGAGGTTGGGATTCAATATAATATAAGGTTCTATCAAGGTCTGACCGGTTTTATGAGGGGTCTACAAAGGCTCTATGTGGGCTTGGGCTTTAGGGTGTCAATCGGGTTCTGGGGTTTACGGTTGCTGCGTTCCGGGCTTGGGGCTCGGTGTTTAACGGACGAAAATTAAGGGTTGATACAAGGTCTGGCCAATTGCAACAAAATATCGCTTCCTCATGACCCCTATATAAATATAGTATAGTCTACCAGCATCAATTGCTACAGTCACAAATGCAGTTTCCACAAGAAGTGTGCTTCTCAAACAACATCAAGGACATGCAACAAAAGTCATTATCATCAGTACATGGAGTTTTCAGCGTCTGCTCTTCAGCGCAAGTATGCGAAAGTGTGTCTTCTTCTTTCAATGCTTTAGCAGGACCTCTGCTCGTGGCGGGGCTGTGCTGCGCGCAGACGGTTCAGTTGATGAAGACGTTGTCGCCATCCTTGAATTTGTTCCCGACCTTCACGTTCCAGTGAGGAACGCACATATAGGATGCGATAAGCTGAACTTTTCGTCATCTGAGCCAGCAAGCAATCTCGGGATCCCAAAGGCACTCAACTCTAATTATGGAGGTTGCCACATCACTGCTGGATTGCCAAGCCTAAACCCTAAACCCTACACCCTAAACCCTAAACTTTGGACTCCAAAACCCCCCCTCCGAAACCCTAAACATTGTACAGTGCGCCCTAAACCCTCGGCGATCCTCGGCGCTAGCTTCCATAGCCCCAAAACCCCTACCCAAAAACCCTAAACCCTAAACCTACACCTCCACCCTCCGCAAACACTACACTCTATAAACCCTTCATAACCCAAACTCCACGCAGAGAATTAACCCAAAATCCTCAATCAAACAAAGCAAGCACACTCACAACCCTGCACCACCCCACATCCCTAAACCCCAAGCCCTACACGCCCCAAAACCTTAAACCGTTCCTCCCCCCCTCAACCCTAAACCCCACACCCTCAGCCCTCAAACCAAAAAAAACTAAACCCTCAACCCTCAAGCCTCACAACAAAAAAACTAAACCCCAAACCCAAAACCCAAACCCGAAACTCTAAATCCCTAAATCCTAACTCCCAAAAGCCCAAACCCTAAAACCTAAACCCTAAATTCCTAAACCCCTAAATCCCTAGATCCCTAAACCCTAAATCCCTAAA
>CAJNDV010036936.1:0-15607 GCA_905221635.1 Symbiodinium sp. CCMP2456 | reverse complement strand
CCCTATTAACCCTAAACCCTATAAACCCTAGACCTTTAACTCAACACCATGAAAAGATAGCCTTTCCTCCCAGAGCCCGGTTGAAAGCACAAAAACGAGTTTACATAACTGTGGTTTAGGGTTTAGGGTTTAGGGTTTAGGGTTTAGGGTTTAGGGTTTAGGGTTTAGGGTTTAGGGGGCCGTAATAATTAGAATAGGGTCTTTGAGCCCATTATAATATCCTTAGACTAAGGAACCCCCAAAATAGTAATTATTTAGGCCCCTATATTAAATGTTGGGTACTTGGCAGTCAGATTTAAAGACGTGGTCTAGGTTTTGGGTTTCTTTTAAGTGCAGAGCCGCGGAATCACTGGCAATACACTCCCCTATAGCCCCTGTAGATCTAAAAATAGATGCCCAAACCCTAGTTTTGCAAAGGCAAGCACATGGAGCCTTAAACCCTAAACCCTAAACCCTAAACCCTAAGCCCTAAACCCTAAACCCTAAACCCTAAGCCCGGAGCACGATTTCAAAGCAACTCAGCTGTGAAGTCCTGCTGGTTCCTGCTGGTCTGGAATTTCTTCCACAACGACTGGTAGGCCTTGGGGGCCATGTTCTTCAGGTTCTGGTCGAAGTCGTTCTGCGAGAGCTCCTTTTCCTCGGCCTCCTCCATGAACTTGAGGTGGTTCGCGAGGGCCTCCTCGCTCACTGGCACGATCGCCAGGCAGCCGTCCTCCATATGTTGCTGGACACGATCCGAAGTTCATGGTTTCGGGTTTACGGTTTAGGCTTCCGTGTTGATGGTTTAGGGTTTAGGGTTAAACCCAACCCTAAACCCAATAAGGTTGAGGCTTAAGCTCCTCCTTGGGCCTGAAGAATTGGGGGTTTAGGGTTTTGGGTTTAGGGTTTAGGGTTCCTTTAAAGGGATCCTTAAAGGGCTCTATAAGGGATTTATTATAGGGTTCTATAGTAGTGGCCTTAATAATTAGAATAGGGTTTTGGGGCCCATTACACTGTGATTATAAAGTCTCAACCCAGGGACGACCACCTTGAACTCCGACACCCGTGACCCGTTTGCTCTGAGACAGGATTCCTTTGTCCTGCTGCTAAGTTTTGACGAGGCCTTCCCCCCCCTTCACAAAAAGACAAGCATACCCGAAACCCTCAACCCCAAATTCTCTACCCCTAAACTTTAAACTCTGTACCTCAAACCCTCAACCCTAAACTCTATACCTTAAACCCCCAACCCTAAACTCTACATAAACCCCTAAACCCTAAACTCTACATAAACCCTAAATCCTCAACCCTAAACTCTACGTAGACCCTAAATCCTGAAGCCTTGAACCCTAAACCCCAACACTACTGGACCCTAAACCCAAACCCTAAACCCTAAACCCTAAACTCTGAACCCTAAACCCCAACGCTACTGAAAAACTCAGCGGGCTCCAAAAGGGGGGGGAAGGCTAAAGCCAGTTTAAGCGCCCTTCTGTAAGGGTTCACAGGGTTTAGGGTTCAGGGTTTGGGCTTTAAGGCTTTAGGGTTTGGGGTTTGGGGTTTAGGGTTTAGGGTTTATGGGTTTAGTGTTTAGGCTTTGGTGTTTAGGGTTTAGGGTGTGGGGTTTAGGGGCCCTCAATCCTACCTACCTTCCCCCCACCTGTTCTAGACCCTAAACCCGAAACCCTAAACCAAAGCTGCGCCTGATATGCTCCCCACCTTTCAGGGCGCTGGTCGGGAAGAACGGAATGCCGGCCTGGAAAGGTGCATGCTTTGAGGCTTCTAGGGATTAGGGATCGGGGTTTGCGGTTTTCGGAGCCTGAGGCGGCTCAGGGCTGAAGGCTTCTAAGACCCAAACAAGGCTTTATATTGAAAGTTCCCAAAAGCCCCGTAACAACAAGGGTGATGCTTTCAGTTTTAACATGGAGAACCCCCCAAAAAAGGGCCCTATGTTATACGTTGGCATGGGGTGATCTGCGTGAAGCACCCCCACCACGAACCCTAAACCCCTAAAGCCCTAAACCCTACATCCCTAAACCCTTAAATGCTACACCCTAAACCCAAAAGAAACCTGAACCCTAAACCCCTAAACCCTAAACACCCTAAACCCTAGACCCCTAAACACCCAGAACCGTAAACCACAAATCCTGATTCCTAGCCATGACTGGAAGGCTTCAAGCCGAGAACTCGAGTCTCCACAAGGTTGAAATCCAACAACAGGGTTTGGGGCTTTAGGGTTTAGGGGCTTAAGGTTTAGGTGTTTAGGGGTTTAGGGGTTTAGGGGTTTAGGGGTTTAGGGGTTTAGGGTTTAGAGGGGTTATGGTCTAAGGGTTTAGGGGTTTAGGGGTTTAGGGTTTAGGGGTTTAGGGATTAAGGTTTAGGAGTTTAGGGTTTAAGGGTTTAGGGATTTAGGGTTTAAGGTTAAGGGGTTTAGGATTTAAGGGTTTAGGGGTTTAGGGTTTAAGGGTTTAGGGTTTAAGGTTTCGGGGTTTAGGGTTTCGCAATGCGGGCCGCGACCATGTTGTGCCAGCGCGTGTTTTTAGAGCCCTCGCTGTCCACGTCGCAACATGCGTTACAGGAACCATGAGAGTAGCAACAGCAGGAGAAAAGAAGAGATGACAGTTGTCGATCGTAGCCGTGGTATAGTCGTACCCATCGTCGTCTTGATCGCGAGACTAGCAGTGGCAGCATCAGCAGATGTCATTAGCAACACCAGCAGCAGTAGAAGTAGCAGCCGTCGTCGAGGTCGCAGAATGAGTCCTAGCCCGTCGCCGTAGTCGTACGCAGTGGTAATGGAGATAGTAGCCGCAACTTGGACTCGATGATGTAGACCCCTGCACAAGGGAACTCAACGGTCTTACAAGGGTCCATAAAGGGCAAGGCATCTTTAACACCAGTACTAGTTTATTAGGGTTTAGGGTTTAGGGTTTTAGGGTTTAGGGTTTAGGGTTTAGGGTTTAGGGTTTAGGGGTTTAGGGTTTAGGGTTTAGGGTTTCAGGGGCGAAGCAGAAACCCCGAAACACCGAGCTGAACCTGTTTGGTTGACCCTAAATTCTCAGCAAAAGCCTCAAGCCCTGGTAAAACCCCAAACCCTAAACCCTAAACCCAATCCGTGAAACCTGAGTTTATTCCAAACCTCAAAAATGCTTTGATCTCCCAAACCCAAGAAAGCAACTCTAGTAAACCCAGAATCCCGACCCCCAAACCCTAAACCCCACAGGCCCTAAAGTACTTTGGACATCTGTGGACTCTGAAACCAACCCCTAAACCCTAAACCCTACCTGCGGCCCAAAAAACCTACCTTTTTAAGGACTTATATATGGGTGGTTGTCAAAATTATGGTCCCTTTTTGGGGTCCTTATTATAATACGGCACCTATTATTTAGGGTACCTAAAAAGGGAACCTAATTTTGACAACCACCCATATATGAAACCATAACAGGGAACCCTAAGAAGGTAGGTTTTTTTCGGCCACAGCTAAACCCTAAACCCTAAACCCTAAACTCTAAACCCTAAACCCTAAACCCTAAACCCTAAACCCTTATGGCCTCCTCGGCCCAGTGGGAGATGGGCTCCATGGAGCCAGACTGCTCCTGGCCCCGGAGCTTCCAAAAAGAGGTTTAGGGCTTAAGGTTTAAGTTTAGGGCTTAGGGCTTAGGGCTTAGGGTTCAGGGTTTAGGGTTTAGGGGTTTAGGGTTTAGGGTTTAGGGTTTAGGGCTTCGGGCTTTGAAGGAGTGTTTCTGATTGAAAAAGGATTATGTAGAGTTTTGAAGTTTCCTAGGATTTCAGAAGGTTTGTTGCGCTTCAGAATGGTGCTATACGCATCGTTTGTGAATATTGACTCCTCCTTAAACAGTACAGGAGATCATCCTGTAGTTTTGATTCACGGATGTTAGAGTCTCTTGGTGGATCCTGTGTTTCGTGCATGATAAGGCTCCCTGGAACCCTAAAGCAGAAGATGAGGATGATGGTGCTGGGAGTCTTTATCCATAATTTGATTAACCCTAAACCGTAAGCCCTTCTGCCGAACCCCAAACCTTAACCCCGAACTCACAAACCTAGACCCTAAATTTCAAACCCTGACACCCTGACCATTTTAGGGCTGAGGGTCCGCATAGAGGGGCGTAAATGATTAGGATAAGATTTGGGGCTATATTCTCGCATAGTTCGAATTAAGGAAACCTCAGGACACCCTAAACCCTAAACCCTAAATGTCCCAACTGCCCTAATCAAGCCTCTACTACCCTAAACCAGCACCCAAACCCTCGAACACCCAAAGCCTCAACAGTGTTTGGAAAACCTCAAACCACTAGCACGCCCTTCTTATAAGGCAACGAAGCATTACGGGCCTGCGTCAGGAGGTCCTCTTTGGTGCCAACTAGAATGAAAAGGCACTTCGGATTGTGATCCTGAGCGGGTCGCGTTAACCCTAAACCCTAAACCCTAAACCCTAAACCCTAAACCCTAAACCCTAAACCGTGGGTCGCGTTTGGGGCCTGAGGACTTATTAGGGGCTTGTAGCCTCGCAGGGATCGGGGCTTTTAAGATTAATGATTAGAATAGTAGGGTTTAGAGTTTAGGGTTTAGGGTTTAGGGTTTAGGGTTTAGGGTTTAGGGTCTAGGGTTTAGGGGTTAGAATAGGGTTTTGGGGCCCATTATACCATAGTTATAATAAGGAGCCCCCAAACTAGTATTGGTAATTATTCAGGCCCCTAAATTTCACCCTAAACCCTAAGCCCTAAACCCTAAACCCTAGTCCCTAAACCCTAAACCTCGAACCCGACAGACTGAAAACTAGATACGATGAAGCCCCAGAGAGCCCCGTACCCCTTAATCAAGGAATATACCTCGACTTCTAAGGGGCCTTGACATTATGATCTAAGGTATACTCCTTGGGCTCTCTTACCCCTTAATAAAGGAACATATCGTAACTTCTAAGGGGCCTCAATATTATGATTTAAGGTATATCCCTTAATTCCCCTAAACCCCAAACCCTAAACCCTTATAGATCCCTTTAAAAGGAGCCATGTAAGGTATACTCCTGGGGCTCTCTCGGGGGAACCCTAAACCCTAAACCCTAAACCCTAAACCCTAAACCCTAAACCCGGGGGGCTTCGGGCTGAGAGTTCAGCGCGTTCTTTCCGAAGCTCGCTTAATGCTCTGAGCTCCACTCTGCGGTCGGGCCCAGACCCGAGGGGTTAGGGTTTAGGGGTTTAGGGTTTAGGGTTTAGGGTTTAGGGTTTAGGGTTTAGGGTTTAGGGTTTAGGGCCCTATATGGGAGTTTCCGAAAATTAGGGGTACCTTATTTCGGGGTCCTTATAATAAGGATCCTATTATTTGGCGTACTATATTAGGGTCCCCTATTTTCGGAAACCCCCATATAAAACGACCCTATAAACCCCAAACCCTAAGCCCTAAACCGACCCTATAAACCCCCAACCCTAAACCGACCCTATAAACCCAAAACCCTGAACTCAAGCTTTGTAGTCGAGTCCTGGACTCTCCCGATCTCCTGTACCTGAACATAGTAGAACATAATCCCAAACCCCCATTCGAAATGTTAAAGTCCCAATATAATTATCGGCGAACCTGCAAACAGCCCCAAATGTGGCCTAAACCCTAAACCCTACACCTTCAAACAACCCCAAATGCGGCTGAAGATCGGTGACCCTCTTCATCCAAAATTGCGTCCGATCGAAGGTCGACACGTCGGACATGTCAAAGCAGAGAAGGCAAACCTGGCGCTTGCGTGAGCACGCGGTTTAGGGTTTAGGGCTTAGGGTTCAGTTGGGCTTTATGTATAGGGTTTTACGTGGGCTGCATGGTTCTTGATTAGCGCTTCTCTGGGGTCGTAAAACAACTTCAGTCGTGAGACCAAAGATGCTGATCCTAAATCCGAAACCATGAACCCTAAACACTAAACCCTAAACCCTTACATGAGCGGAAGAGTCTTGGAGAACCTTGAAGAATTCGCATGGAACCCCCCAAAGAACCCTTGTAGAACCCTTCTAGAACCTCTTTGAAGCCCGTATGAAAATCCACAGACACGAGCAACAGGCTAGAACAACCCTACCACCCCAGAGAACCCAACAATCTCCCTTTAATTAAGGAATATATACCATAAAATAAGGCCCCTATAATTTAAGGTCTATTCCTTCATTCCCTTATAGAAACCCTTGCAGATCCCCTTAAGGAACCCTTATAGATCCCCTTGAGGCCCCTATAATTGAAGGTCTATTCCTTAATGAAGGGGAATTTGGGTTCCCTACGACCCGCGGGCTGACCCACTTCTATCCTTCAGTCCGGCTCCTACATTACAGCTCCGCAGGTTTTGGGCTTGAGGGTTTAGGGTTTAGGGTTTAGGGTTTAGGGTTTAGGGTTCAGGGTTCAGGGTTTAGGGGTTTAGGGTTTAGGGGTTTAGGGGTGTTTAGGGTTTAGGGGTGTGTTTAGGGTTTAGGGGGGTTCAGGGTTTTGGGGTTTTAGCGCCGCCAGCCCCGAAAGAATAGAACATACTTGGAAACCTGCCTGCTAAAAGCTCTCAACCCCGATCCTAAACTGCTACGTTTAAACCCTCAACTCGCTCCCGAACCTCTGGCTAAACGCCTGCTACTATAACAGCACTAAGCCATCTTACTACACATACTACCCTTCGAACCTTGAACATTGAAGCTTCGGTGTGCCTTAAAACTGTTACAGGGTCTTTCGGTGTATATTAAAAGATCTGGCACTATAGGGATTACAAAGGGATGGTATCACTAATTCCAGACCTTTACATTATCCCCCGAGGCCTCGAAGAAGCCTTGCACATAAAGGCTGCATTTCGTATGCCTAATGGGGTTAGACAGCTTTGTGAAGGTCCGCATCTCGGGGTTTAGCATGCAGGGTTGAGGGTAAGTCGGTTATGAATTGAAGATGTCAGTACACTGACTGGGGTCATGTTTTTTTGTATGTGTACTTACTACGTCCCCTGGTTCTTTACATGCCCCCATATGAAACCCTTACAGACCGTTTGGACGCCCGTCTATATCAAGCCGAAAGACCACCCCTGATCCAAGATTATATCCTTAATGTGGGTAGTTCTGATTTTTCTCGAATCGTTTTTGATAAGGGTGAAGTACTACTTAGGGGACCCAAACAGGGACCCTATTTAGAGAACTACCCTAAACCCTAAACCCTAAAGCCTAAACCGAAACCCTAAACCCTAAACCCTAAACCCTAAACCCTAAACCGTGTATCAGCCCCGCCTCCGCCACACGGTAGTAGCTCGCCGCCATGTCTGCAAATCGCTCTTGCCCGGCTGTGTCATACAGGAAAAGATGCACCTTGATTGATTGAGATTTTACAAGTGGTTTAGGGTTGAGGGTTGAGGGTTTAGAGTTTATTGTTCAGGGTTGAGTTGATTGAGATTTTACAAACATATAAAAGTGGTTTAGGCTTTAGGCTTTAGGGTTTGGCGTTTAGAGTTTATTGTTCAGGGTTGAGGGTGTAGGGTTCAGGGTTTAGGGCGGAGGGTTCCGGGTACAGGGCTTAGGATTTTTGTACGTCCACTGGGCCAGTGTAACATACTGTAACTACACAGCGGCTGTTGGAAATCTTTAGGGATTTGGGTTTGGAAGCTTTCGGTGTAGAGCTGTTGACTGTTACCTCAGGCGCCGACGGTTTAAGGGTTAGGGTTTGGGGTTTTGGGTCGACCTTACCTGAGGCGCAAACGGTTTAAGGGGGTTTGGGGGTCGGAAGCTTTTGGTTTAGGGCTGTTGATTGTTACCTCAGGCGCAGACGGTTTAAGGGTCAAAGTTTGGAGGTTTAGGGTTGAGGGCTCACGAGGTGCTTCTGCGGCAGTTCTTTCCACGGCCGAAGTTCGTCGCGACAGCTCTGTCAGGGACTGCACCCAATCGTCGCCCGGGTTCTTCTTCTAAACCCTAAACCCTAAACCCTAAACCCTAAACCCTAAACTGTCGGCGGCTGCAACAGCTGGAAGCCTGGAGGGTCAAAGACCCCTGCGATCCAGAGGACCCTGACGAACAGCGTCATATTCATCATCACGTGGGCGGGTCGTCCTCCAGGTACGCCTCGTTCCGCACAGCTTGCGGCACTGCCTTTCCGGAATACATGGATATCCCAAAATTCACGGGCGTATATGTAAAAGTTCTTTAACAGCATTAAAACATGGTGTATACATGTATATATACAGGCGCACAGAAACCGTTTCTACAGTAATGCAGCCTTAAAAGCTCGCCGGATATATCTTTGAGACACAAGCACAACCAAATACACGTAAAGTATATTATGAATCTATAGAGACCATGCAGGCCTCGGGATTGGAGGGGAAGAGGTCCGAGGTCCGGAAATGCGATCTTGGGGAACCGCTTCGCCCTCACGAGCTTCTTGCTTAAATCGCTGGAGAAAATCGTGCTTCTCCCGCGGGTTCTCCAACCGCACTGTACATGGTGGTTTGCACCACTTCAGCGTAGGCTTGCTCCGAAGGCAGCCACAACTGGATTCGGATCAAGCGCGAGGTCACTTGGTCCGCTTTCGGGTGGAGGCTCACAGATGCGTCCGACAACACCGCGATGTCTTTAATGGCATTAAAGAAGCTACTGAATGTCAGAAGGTTCTGATTCGGGCGACGAACAGCACTTTGCTTCCCCCTGTTTCTTGCCAGCGCATTGCTGAGGCATCCTGCGGCGGCGGCACGATCTTCTACCCAGCGAACCCAATACCCCAAATACGTTGAATTGTAGGGACGTGAATATTATGACTTAAAGTATATTCCTTAATGCGCCTCGGCCCCGGCCGAAGCGGTCAGAGGTTCTTCCCTCTGATCCCCCTAAACCCTAAACCCTAAACCCTAAACCCTAAACCCTAAACCCTAAACCCTATTCCCCCACCTCTTAATCCCCAGTGACCCCACCCGGAGGCCCTTCCAGCCCCCCGGCCCCCCCGGGCCCCTCGGCCCCGCCGTTCCCTCCCCTTCGCCTGCTTTTCCTTTGTACCCTAAACCCTAAACCCTAAACCCTAAACCCTAAACCCTAAACCCAAAACCCTAAACTTTCCTTTGTACGCAATCTCCTGGCGGAGCGGCTCCTTGAAGCACCGGCAGTTCGTTGGCCCTCTTGGTTTGCGGCCGGGGCGAGGCGGACGACGCGGAGCGTTGAAATAAAGGGGTATTGGGTTCTCTCTCTCTCTCTCTCTCTCTCTCTGGGTGGGTCCCAGGGTCCTTGCCACTGAGAGCTGTGGCTTGTTCCGTAAATTAATGCCGACTAACTTCAGTCCCCTGGATCCACCCAGCAATGCTTGTAGTACTTCCTTTCCCCTGTGCTTCCAGGGACCTTAGTATTGGGTCCTTAAGGGGTCTAGGGCCCTAACTATAAGGTCCTTGGAAGCATAGGGTTCTACATGTATGAGTATCATGATCGAGCTGCTGCTCCGTGAGTACTCCTAACCCCAAGAGCCTGTCATCCCTCAAAGTTCAACCCGAACGCGCCAACAAATGCGAGCGGTTTAGGGTTTAGGGTTTAGGGTTTAGGGTTTAGGGTTTAGGGTCTCACAGACCCGTAAAACCTACGCAAGACTGGATGACACCCCCAAAGCCCACATGCGCACACCCTAAACCCGGCTCCCTCGCAGCTTGTTGAATAAACCCTCCAAAACCCACAGAAGATCAAAACCTTACACCCGAAACCCTTACTTACTCACAAAAGCCGGCATCCACCCGAGCACCTCCGTGTCCTCGATGAAGACCTTCGTTCAGCAACACCCAAGGCATGCTAGTACAGAGGGCTAGGGTTTAGGGTTTAGGGTTTAGGGTTTAGGATTTAGGGTTTAGGGTACGGTTTAGGGTTAAGGGTTTAGGGTTTAGGGTTTATCAGAAAAGCGTGTTGGGGCGTAGACAAAGAGGGAAACCCTAAATCCTAAAGCCTAATTAGGCTTAGGGCAGCATCACGGTTTAGACCCAAGGGTTCTGCTTCCATCATGGCCCTTAAGAAGCAACAGCGCCGAAAACAAACACAACACTCAAACAGCATGAAAATGGCTGAACAGGGTGTTTAAACAGCAGCAAAACACGAAGCAAGACTTTAAGAAAACAAGCAAACACCTGTCAAGCCATGCTTGACAAAAAAACTTGGTCATAAAGAGCCGGGAGACCTTCTTTCAAAAGAAAGCAGTGCAGCAGGGGTTAGGGTCCGGGTTTAGGGTTTAGGGTTTAGGGTTTAGGGTTTAGGGTTTAGGGTTTAGGGTTTAGGGTTAGGGCTTGGGGTTTCTATAGGATTTTAGGCTGTAGGTAGTATACCCTGAGACCTTAAAATAATGCGTGGACCAACTTCTGCCTGCCGAAAACCATATCCCAAACCTTACAGCCCAAAACCCACAAACCCTAATTACTAAACCCTAAGCCCTAAACCCTAAACCCTAAACCCAAACCCACAACCTACGGCATGCCGAATAAATTGCCCGCAGGGCTCGACTCTACAGTTCTCGTAGGAGATAAGAAACACGGTAATAAACATATATATATATATATATACGTATAACCCTATATAACCCTAAACCCCAAACCCCTGAATCCTCAACCCTAAACCTATAAGCCCTAAGCCCGAAACGCAAACCCCAAACCCTCGTCCCAAACCCCTAAATCCTCAGTTTTACACGTATACCATTCGCCGGCTTCCAAACTCCCAAAAAACCTCAACCACTAACACCCTAGATTAAAGGAAACTACAGGTAGGGAATTTAGGGTATATAGGGCTTCTATAAGGCTTCCATAAGGTATATAGATCTCCTATACGGCTCCTATAACGGTAACTACCCACCTGAAATTGTCCTAGACTAGAACCGGGCAACCTGAACCCTCAACCCCTAAACCTCGGAGCTTTCTGCTTTAAGTAAACCCTAAACCCTAAACCCCTGAACCCCTGAACCCCTCAACCCTAAACCCCTGAACCCTAAACCCCCACCACCCAGAGAAGCCAATACCCCTTAATTCAGGAATATACCTTAAATCATAATATTCAGGCCCTACAATTTAAGGTATGTGCTTAATCAGGGAGTATGGCGTTCTTTGGGCACCGCGCCTCAGCCCTAAATCCCTAAATCCCTCAATCCTGAACCCTGTAAACCCCGCAACCCTAAACACCTGAACCCTATATCCCTCTCAACCCCCCAAACCCCCAACCCTAAACCCTAAACCCTAAACCCTAAACCCTAAACCCTAAACCCTACACCCTAAACCCTAAACCCTAAACCCTAAAACCCAAACCCCCAAAAAAGTTTAAAGGCCCAGGGACCGACTTCTGCAGGCAATCGCAACCCAAGGTCGGCCCGTGCGTCGCGTCATCCGCGGCAAAGACGTTGTTCACCTCACACCCAGGGGTTTAAGGTTTCGGGTTTAGGGTTTAGGGCTAGGTGTTCAATGAGGGTTTAGGGCTTACAGGCAAAATACAATCACGCCAGGTTTCTTAGAGCCATGTACCTAAAACCTTAAACCCTAAACTCTGAAACCCTAAACTTACCTTGGACTCTAACTATCTACAGTTTTATGGGTTCTACCTACTAATTAAGGGGCAATGGCTGCTAAACTGTAGGTAGAGAGAGTTACAGGTACGTAGGCCCTAAACCCTAAACTGAACCCCCAAGCCGCTGTCAACCCAACTGGGACCCCGGCAAATCTTTCAATGAGGCACGTCTTGCCCGTCGCTGCGGGGCCAGCGACAATGACCTGCAAAGCAAAGAGGGATGCGCACAGTTCTATAATAAGACGGGTCCACATTTTAGGTACCAAGTTCAGGACCTGTGACTAGTATGCTAAGGGTGATAACTTGCAAACTAGGGAACTTCACCTACGGTCTTGTAATCGGGACCCCACAGCGTTACGTCTTTCGGGGCCCGAGGTCCTGGTATTTACAAGAAGCCTATGAGCATCTAGGTAGCCCATGGTAGATATAATTGAGGCTGTCGGAAGGGCGGATTGCCGTAGGTCTTTGGGGTACGACGAGAGTCTAACTACCCTGGCCCTCGAATTTCGGTTGGGTGGCAGACGTTGGGTTTCATTGGGGTCTAGGGCGCACCACACAGCTTTAAGGCTACTTACTTCAGCTGGCAAGTTGCAAGCCCAAAACCCTACACCCCTAAAGCCCTAAACCCTTAACCTGAAAGTTGCTTGCTTGGTGGATACTAAGGGCCGGGGGTGGTTTCAGGTTTTCCGTGGTTCAGTTGTGTTGCTACGGGTCCTTTTCTTGGTTTCACAAACCATGGTCAGAGGTGCAGCCTTCTGACCACCTTTCACCTTCAGGAGCATTCAATTATGACATGCATGTATGCTTATATGCATATATGCATGCATGCATGCATGTATGCAGGTATGTATGTATGTAACTATGTAACTATGCCTGCATGTATGTATGTATGTATGTATGTATGTATGTACGTACGTATGTATGTATGTGCGTGCGTGCGTGTGTACGTATGTATGTATGGATGTATGAATGTTTGTATGTGTGTATGAAGGTATGTATGTATGCATGTATGTATGTATGTATGTATGTATGTATGTATGTATGTATGTATGTAGGTATGTGTGTATGTATGTGCAAATATATGTATATATGTGTATATATATATATATATATGTGTGTGTGTGTACACATACATACATACATACATACATACATACATACATACATACATACATACATAAAGGTTACCTACCCAGCCCCAAAGCACTGCACTGACCCTGCAATCGAGCCCGAAAAACCTTCACGCGAGGCTTACCTTTGATCTCACGGTGACAACCAAACTTCCTCAAAATCTGAGACCTAGATCGCCCAATACCCCTGAACTGGAGAATACTCCTTCAACCCTAATAAGAAACCGTATAAGCAGCTCAACCGCAGTCGAAACGAACTGACGAATCAAAACATTGAAAGCGTCACTTCGTTAGCCCAAACCTTAAACCCTGAACCCTCAACCCTAAACCCCTAAAGCCCTAAACCCCTAAAGCCCTAATTCCTCAACCCTGCCTTCGCATTGATCCTTTTGGGGAGCGACATGGCTCGTGGCTCTTCTTGCTGAAGTTCTCTGTACAAAAACTTCTTCCGAAGTCCCTTGATTTAGGAAAATATACCCTCGAGGGTTCCTTAAATATGGATCTATAAGGGCTCTATAAGGGAGTTAAGGGAATGTACTTTAAACTATAGTAGGATTTTGATTGTGATCTAAGGTATACTCCTTAAGTAATGGATGTTGGAAGGCGCCCTCTTGGCGTCAGCTTCGGTGCTGGGTCCTGTACATCTTGAGGTGCTTGTAAAACACGTTGGCAATTTCGAGGCGTGGGTGCTCAGATGTGTTTCAGCGTTCTGCTGTCTTTTGTCTGCTATACCTTTATAGAGGGGTGGGGCCGAAACCCAGAATGTTGAAGCTGCATGCAGCAGCTGTAACGATGCTCGCATGTCGTGGTGACGTCCAGCACTGGATGCTGCAGGTCATGCAAAGGGTGTTGCCCACTGGCTGTGAAATTCTCTTGTAAGGAGTGTTAAGGGCTCGAACTGTGTACAACCTGATTCGATAAACTCTTGATAACGGTAAACTACAACTTATGGTAAGTATGACGAACAAAGGAGTCAGTAAGCAGACATAAACCGGATAACGCACAGACACCCAAACCCAAAACCCAAATGCAGGGGCCTTAACAATTAGAATAGGGTTTTGGGGTTCCTTACTATAATCATAGTATGCTATACCGCCCCAAACCCTATTCTAATTATTAAGGTCCCTATATTGAACCTAAACCCTAAACCCTAAACCCTAAACCCTAAACCTTAACAACCCCTGAGATGGAGTTTTCGGGTTGCAGGTTTTCGTGGGACCTCAGCCCTCTGACAAGTCTGCCAGTAAGTTTAGGGCTTAGGGTTTAGGGTTTAGGGTTTAGGGTTTAGGGTTTAGGGTTTAGGACTAATTATCGGCATCAAGTTCACCACGCTCCTTTGTTTTTTGTTGGGGGGGGCGGTCCGGCTGGCTGCACTAGCCCTTAATTCAGGAATCTAAAATTCCACGGGCCGTAATATTATATGATTTAAGGATATTTAATTTTAAGGTATCTTCCTTATTCAAGGGGTATTGGGCTCTCTCGGTTTTGCCTCAGCCCCAGACATCATGGCCCTGAGGCCCTAAAGCTTGAAGCTCCGAACTCTGCACCCGCAACCCGTCCACCGCGAGCCCCGAAACCCTTAAACCCTAAACCCTAAACCCTAAACCCTAAACCCTAAACCCTAAACCCTAAACCCTAAACCCTAAACCCTAAACCCTAAACCCTAAACCCCAAAACTCTCAACCCGAAACCTGAGGGGCTGAGTACCCTAGCCCAGAAAAAGGTTAACCTTCTGAAGTATACTAGGGTTTTAGGGTTTAGGGTTTAGGGTTTAGGGTTTATGAATTATAGTAGCCCTAGAGGCTTAACCTTCTGAAGTATACTAGGGTTTTAGGCTTTAGGGTATAGTAAAACCCTAAACCCTAAACCCTAAACCCTAAACCCTAAACCCTAAAAGTAGCCCTAAAGGCCTCCAAACTTTCAATCCTTGCAACCTTGCATTGAGCCCCAGAACTTCACGCCCTCAGTCCTCGAACCCTCCACCCTAAACCCCTGACCCTACACCCTACAACACGGTTCACGGTTTAGGGGTTTAGGGTTTAGGATTCAGGGTTTAGGGGTTTAACGGTTTAGGGCTCAGGGTTGATATGGTTCAGGGTTGCGGGGTTAGCCCGAAAGCCCCTCGCCCTGTACCCAAAACCTCCAACTCCCTTAAACCGTGCCATCCACAACCTGGTGCTTAGTAGGGAATGGGGGAATGGGTTATAGGGACTACTATAACGGAAGGGACTATCATGTGGATCCATTCCCCCATTCCCTACTAAGCACCAGACGGTAGGCCAAAAAATGTCTTCGCGGCTTTTCCCCAGTCAATCACGTCTGCCATGGTGCCGCCCACCCCTCACTGATTGACAACGACGCGTCCAGGGAGCCCAGCATACCCACTTAAAACTTCAACGAATACCCGTTCTCTTTCAGACGGAACTAGAGCCTTGACACGTGTAGTAGCAAAGCAAAGATGCCCCTTAAATTACACGCACGGAGGGAAAGCGATTGAATAGCGTAACGAAGGGGTATCCAGAGACTCCCAAATCCTACAACCATGGACAGTACCTTGAACATCCTTGAACCATAACAAGGATCCCTCGCAAAATCCTAAACCCGAAACCCCTCTATAATCTCAAGCATACCGCTTCCTTCAGGGTAAAAAAGTCTCTGGATATTCGGCTCTCTGGCTGCGAAATCTCTCCCGAGATCAAGCTGCAGTGACACTCTACCTTGAAGTACTAAACCCTACTTTCTGTAGGCTCCTACTATAAACTCGAAATTATGGAATTCATAGCTACAGGGACCCTACAAGCAAGTAGGCTTTGGTAGGTTAATGGGGTCTTGGGTAAACCCAAACCAACCCAAACCTGAAACCTTCCCTAAACCCTAAACCCTAAACCCTAAACCCTAAACCCCGAACCTGCCGTGTCTTGCCTTCTATGCAACGGTGGCGCCATGGCGAGCCCCGGTCCGCAGGCTCAAGGTGGGGCTTCAATGCTACGG
>CAJNDV010036935.1:2083-21058 GCA_905221635.1 Symbiodinium sp. CCMP2456 | reverse complement strand
GGGGTTTAGGGTTTGGGGGGTTAGGGGGGTTTAGGGGTTTAGAGTTTAGGGTTTAGGGGTTGAGGGGTTTAGGGGTTTAGGGTTCTGCATGGTCCAGGTGTAAAAGGGGTTTAGGGTTTAGGGGCTTGGGGGTTTAGGATTTAGGGGTTATTAGGGTTTAGGGTTAACCCTAAGCCAGAATCTCTAAACCCTAAACCCTCTAAAACCCTTAACTCTAAACTTTAAACCTTATAAAACCCTTAACTCTAAACCCTAAACCCTATAAAACCCTTAACTCGAAACCTTAAACCCTATAAAACCCTTAACTCTAAACCCTAAACCCTATAAAACCCTTAACTCTAAACCCTAAACCCCATAAAACCCCAAACTCTAAACCCTATAAAACCCTTAACTCTAAGCCCTAAACCCCGAAGACCCTGGTACCAAAGCCTCCACCCGGGGCTGAGGCGTTCTATGAGCTGGAGGAAGGCATTGATTCGTTGTGGGGCTCCTTTGGCTGCAACCGTTTAGGGTTTGAGGGTTTAGGGTTTTAGGGTTTAGGGTTTTAGGGTTTAGGGTTTAGGAGTTCTGAAATTCTCCGTACTAACTCGTATAGGGCCTTAATAATTAAAGTAGGGTTTTGGGGTCTGATAGACTATGCTGATAATAAGAAACACCCAAAAAAGTATTGGTAATTGTCTAGGCCCCTATATTAGTCTTCATGTCCGACATTTGGATAAGCCCGCAGGGGTATTGAAAAACAAGGTTTCTAGCTTGGGCGCAAACGGCTTCTGTTTCGGATACTTGGAAGTTAACATCCGACCGAGGGCAGCAAAAGATTGCTCCAAACCTCGATGATCGTTGCTGAAACCCTAAACCCTAAAGCTAACATGTTGATTGTCGGTGCAGTTTCCAGCGCCGGGCTTCTTGGGAAGCACGCAGCGTTTTTGGTCTGACTTCTTGCCACCACAGCCCTCGTGGTGGATCTTTCGCTCCACGTAGATCTCTTTGACGGGCCACTTCGCAGCCAGATTTCGGGAATAGCAGACAGTGGCAGGAATAAGGCAAGTGTCCGCTCCAGCTTCATCCGCGAGAGCCCAGTTTAAGGCTCAACGTTTGGTCTGCTGCGTGGCATGGTGATGTGTGTGTGTGTGGTTCCTAATTTCGGGGCCGGCTGCATGTGTTCCGAAAGATCCCTAAACCCTGAACCCTAAACCCTAAATCGCGATGAGCATGACACACGTGGGGGGAGTGCCTTCCCTTCTCGTGGGCTTTCTTCGCTGGCAGCCCCAAAACCCTAAACACCAGGGCTCCCTCTGCTTTAGCTCATTGGCTTTCCTGTGAGTTATCGGTTTTGGAGCATCCGATCCCGAGATTCGCAAAGAGCCGTAGCTTCTCTCATAGTTTGAGGCGTTTATAGATTTATGTATGTTCTTTAGTTAAGGCGTATTGGTCTCTGCGTTGTTCCGAGCTCGTTTGCCGAGAGTGGCTCCAGCTCCTAACTGTCTCAGAGGGTTCGGAACCAAGCCCGATCCTCGGATTTTAGGGTTTAGGGTACCTGTAGCTGACCACCTGAGTGCTTCTAGTGTCAGATGGCATCACAGGAGTTCTTAATCAAGAGCTTTGTGTAGAGCTTTTGGGACATCCCGAAGCCAGCCTACAACGGCGCTAGAAGCTTCAGGCGTGCTTGAGCTTCTAATCGACCTCTGTTTCGTCTTCGACATCATCCTGACTTTCCGAACCTCTTACAGCAGCTCGTGCGGATTATCAAGCCTGTCTCGGCAGTATCCGGAGTTTGGGGTTTTGCACACCACTAAGCAACAAGCTGTAATATCATGTGGCAAAAGCTAGGCGCATGCAGTTTGGCATCCATACCAGTATCACACCGCGACGTCTTTGGATCATAGTTCGTTTGGATTTGCCGGGGGGTCGTAGATAGCTCAGACGTGGGTTGCCTTACTGGCTGACTGCAGACTTCACCACTCGGATGTTGCAATGCCATGGCCCTGAACCCAAAAAGTTGCGGTGGAGCCCTGCAGCTGTTCTTGTCTGCCAACACATTATATCTTTCGGCTGCCGATGGGCTTCGGGTTTTGGGATTTGGTTTTGAGGTTTAGGTGTTGTATAGATAAGGCTTTGTCCTGGGTCCCATCTCTTAACGCCCAAACCCCCGAACTTTAGCCCTTGTACCCCGAATCTTGAAGCCAAGACTCAAGATCTCAAATCAAAAACCCTTGACTTACACCGCTGCAGAGTCCAAGGGGTTTCAGGTCTAGGAGTCTAGGCTTTTCTGGGGATCAAGCAGGTTAACAGCAGTTCCTCCCTGAGTTCAGAGCCCTAAAGCTAAAGGCGCTAGAAGAACGCAGAAGCCAAGGCGACGACGAGGGCGAGGAAGTCTTCCAGTGGCACAAGGCCCTAGCCCGAAGAATTGTGGTGCAGGCTTGTTGGGCTTTCTGTTGCAAGGCCTTCAGGGTATAGGGTTGTGGGCTTAAGGTCTTACGACTTCGGGAAAAGTGAATACCAAACCCAAAGCCGAATAGTTTCTCCACTACCTGACCTGGACGTCTGCTTGTTGGAGCAAGCTCCATCTTCAACAAAAACCATGCTCTGCACACCTTGTGAGAGTAGCGGCGCCTGTTTTTTTCGAAGTTCGAGAAGTCTGAGTCCTGAGCCGCACACACCGCGCCTGCAGGTGATGGTGCATTATTTACGCACTTGGTTCTTCGTTGACTTTGTCACTGCAGTACCGATGCCCGGCTCATTAAAGTCGGTTTGATACGATGTTGTTTTCGGTCGGGGATGTACTATAGGGGCCTAAGTAAATACCTATACCATAGATTGGGGGTTCCTTATTATAGCTATAGTATAATGGGCCCCAAAACCCTATTCTATCTGTTTCCGTTCCGAGCTGAGGTTTCGGAGATCGGAGTCGACAAAAAGCAGGAGGGCTTCCGAAAACGAACACAGGGCTCGGCATGAACTCTGGCATTTGGACCCCTCAAAACCACAATGTCGAAAGAGAAGTACAAGCCTGAAGCAAGATGTTTATGGATTAAGGTTTAGGGGTTTAGGGGTGTAGGGGTTTAGGGGTGTAGGGGTTAGGGTTTAGGGTTTACCAAACTGAAAAAAACCCTTGGATGGAAAAAGGCTTTTGGATCCCTACATGGTATTGGGTTTCTACACGGCCTGAAGATCTGCATGGGCTTCTTATAGAAGGGGCTCATGGAGCTTTCCACGGCATGAACGTCTCTTGTCCACAGCCAAGGCTGGAGTACATCGTCCAACGGGGCCCTTCGACGGATGGGATCAAGCTTCTGAAAGGAAGCAAGGCACCAGGGAGGGGGCTTGAGCATCGAGGTCTGACTGCTTAGCTATCACTAAGCCCTAAACACCCTATATACCCCCATAGCCCCCGTAGAATGACAATACAACCCTGGGTTGACACGGTTGATGATATAATTCCTGCATTACCCATAATAAGGAATATGCCATGCTTCCCGAAGGGTTGGGTCCTTAAGGTAATGCAGGGCTTATATTATCAAGAGTATTGGGAAATTACCAGGGGAGGCCGGACCGTTCTATGGCGGTAAGGAGGTCCATAGTTTGTAGAAATGACACCACGGTCTTGTCAGGCGGCAGAACCTGGTGTAGACTGTGGTACGCAGATGTTTTTTTAGCAAGATGACTCCCTAGCATAAACGCAGCGCGACGAAAATATACTACTAACACTTTACTTTGCGGGATTCCCGATGCATCGAAACCCTGAGCCCTAACCCCAATTCCCACACCCGCAGTGTTCTTAGGCTCCTATATTATGCTGGTGGGGTGTTCTGGAATCTGGACCCCTGTTGAATGGGCAGCTTGCTTTCCCGCCAACCCCTGACTGGTACCTGTTTACTCAGACGATGACTTAGGGCTTAATGAGGGTTGAGGGTTCAGGGTTTCGGAGTTGAGGGTTGAGGGTTGAGGCTCCAGGTTCAAATTATAATGCGCCGCGAAACCATCTTCTCAAATTAGAAAGTCCCAATGTTGGACAAGTCTTCAGGGCGTCTTGCGGGTAAGAAGGCAGTTCCCCTAAGCTCTTACGTTCGGGGGACTTGAGCTTTCGGGTTTAGGGCAGAATATCGTGAAACAGGGGTTGTGTTTCGACAATGCCTCTGAGCCTCTGGGAGCAGCTACAAGGCTTTCTAGACGCTCCTTTACATGGATTTAGGGTTTTAGGGTTTGGGGTTTAGGGTTTTAGGGTTTAGGGTTTCATTCCACCTCCCTGCTATCGCCCAGCAAGAGCCGCCTTCATCAGCCCCTTGGGAAAGCTACAAGAAGCTGTGCAGGTCATGCCGTGTGAAGTGCCCCAAGTACCTCAAGCCTCAAGCCCCAAACAAACTAGAACCCTGCACTCTAAAGCCCAATCGATAGAGTCGATTTGAAAGCGTGTCTGTCGGTTTCTTCAGCACCACCCTGCGATGTGGGCTCGTCCTAGCCCAAAACAGACAAGCCTTGCATCAGGTCTTAAAAGTGCTGAAGCTTCTCCGGGCAATAAAGTTTTTGCAGCTTGGGTGCCAACTTTCTGTGGGCAAGACGGGATTATGAGTAGAGTAGATAGTCGCAGTCTTCCTTCTCAGCCCACGCGACTATTGTTGTTGAGGGTACTGGGAGGGTTTGGGCTTCTGGTTTGTTTTGGGTGGTGGGAGCTATCAGGTTGAGGGTTCTCGGTCTACTGGGTTCGTATGAAGGGAGTTAATTTCAGTTACCATAATAAAGAAAGCGTATGATTTACCACAGATCTCTATTATGGCAACTTAGATTAAATTCCTGAACAAGACCCCGGTATAGAGTCTTGTGCCTAGCACCGCTGAGGGCTTCTGAGCTTTACGATTCAGGGCCTGTCGATTAGGTGCCTGTGGATCAGGATGCACGATTTGGGCAGCAAGCTTCTGCTTCGCACTTCGCGTTCTCAGAACCCTCCCATATTCAAGTTTAAACGGACCCTTAACAAGGACCTTCCATGCTTGGACGCCTGTTCATGTTTCGAATCCTTGCCCTCCATCGGCACCTACAGCTGCAGAAAGGTCCAGCACGTTCCGAAATGGCTTTACGCAAGCAAAACTTACGAACTCAGGGTTGGGCTACAGACCTCTAAATGATGGATGCAAAGAGAAATCCAATCTGACGTCCCCGGCATGCACGCGCCGCGCCTTGTAACCTGGAGAGCTTAGGGACGTAGTCGGCAGGCATGCCTCGAGATGGCGCGATTTGGCCTACGGTAGCTCCACCCCGGCAGCCCCCCGACCCTTCGCGGCCCCCTTCGCCCAAACCCCGGAAGAAAGAGCCACATGTTACTGTTTGTGGGGCTCACAAGGGATCCATAAAGGGTTCAGGATACACACTCTTGGCAGGGTTTGCGCAATCCACACCCCGTGCAGTAATGCAGGGGGCCTGGATGCGTAATGAGTACCCCTAATATCCCTATGTAACTCTATGACTCTATGCTACATCCCAAACCGTTCAACCCAACAAAGCCCTCATGAAAGCAAGCCTAGAGATCCTGAACCCTAAACCCGAAACCCTAAACCCCTAAACCCTAAACCCTAAACCGTGTCTGATTCATAAAGCCCCTACAGCACCTCCGAGGAAAATCTTCCAGGGTACCGAGTTGGGTAGCAGACTGGAAGATATCATCTTGCCTCCTGGCTCTATGCTTGTGGCTCTCTGGAGTGAAAGGGTTGATGGTTCAGGATTTAGGAGCCCTAAACCCTAGTGCAGATTGTGGGCTTCAGGGTTCAAGGTCACGATTCCCGTCTCCCAATTCTGGGTGATGCTTTCAGTTTGCAGGGTTCAAAAAGGCAAGAACTGCACACCCAACTTTAGGTTTTATAGGGTTGAGGCATCAGCTGCTTAGGGCTTAGAGGGAGGAGCCGCGACTTCCGGGCTTGGTGTTTAGAGGTTTAGGGTTTAGGGTTTAGGGTTTGGGGTTTAGGGTTTAGGGTTTGGGGTTCATGGTGGGTTCCGGGCGAGAGAAGCCTGCTGCAAAAGGGTTTAGGGTTTGAGAACCGGCACCATCAAGGTCCGCAGAGTCACCTCGGAAAGATACATCCCAGAGCTTGCTACAAGGCCCCCATGCGTCGCAGACCCGTCATGGGCTGAACCCTGAAAGCCTTGGGGTTTAGGGTTTAGGAAAGACCGGGCAAGTTGCAAACGGGAAAACTATGCGTAAGAATGGCTTGGGTCAGACTTGGACGACCTGAAGAAGAATGACTCTAACGGTTTAGGGTTTAGGAGTGAGTACTGTACCAATACTATTCCTCAGGGAGCCTTCTACCCTGAACCCTAAACTTCTACCCCAAGCCTGTTCGGCTCCCAGTACTTGGAGGATCAAGGGAGTTAGTAAGTCAGGTTGTAAGTCCCCTGATTGGGGTTATAAGTATAGTTACCTGAATTATAACCCTACTTACTAAGTCCCATGATCCTTTAAGTAATGAACCCGAAGCTGCCCCTCTCCCTCCTTCAACCCTCAGAGAAGCCTTGGCACAAGCTGTGAGCACAGTAGAAAGCCGGATACCGCAGCAGCTAGAACCCTGACAATGAGTAGCACGATTCCTTGCACTGGATTTGTATAGTTAGGTCATAGTATACTATGACCCTAAACCCTAAACCCTAAACCAAAACCCTTCCTGGGCGGGTGGGACAAAAAACCAAAACCCTAAACCATAAACCGTGCTCTTATGCTTACTATCAGGGCCTCCACCATCAAGACTCCGGAGGCGAAAAGCTTAAGCCCCAAAATTAGCAGAATTAGCACAAAACACTCAGTTCCAACAATAACGCCGGACCCAGGGATACCAATAGATAGAGCCCGACTAGTAGGGTCCTTAGTATCGATATCAGATAGCCCTTAAAGGATGTACCCCTAAGCTAGCGAAGCCATATGTGCTGCAAGCTCTTAAATACTGGGATCCTTAGTATAAGCATCCTTAAACCTAGGCACCCATGTTTTGCTACTGTGAATAAAGAAGGCCAAAATGGCTCCATGGGAAAGGCAACCTGCTGAGCAGGCTCAGCCCAACTCAGGTTGTCCAACGTCACACGGCTTCTAGAAGGATTCCGGATCTTCGTCAGCTGCTCCTCAGCTGCCATTCATAAATCCTAAATCCCCAAACCGCGAAACCCCGAACCCCTACACGTAAATTCTGAACCCCTTCACCCTAAGAGCCGCTGCTGACTCAGCCGCGATTCCGCGCTTTTGAGTCCGCGATCATGGAAAGCTTAGATTCCCAGAGCCTCCGGAAGCTCTGACTTCAGGAGTGCACCTTAGATCGTAGAAGGATCGTGGTTATGATTTTCGTTACATGCCTCTAAACTCTTCTTAGCCACCGGGAAGTCCTTCCACTGAAGCTGGGCACGAACAATCTTTAGGGCTTGGGGGTCCAGGTTTAAGGAGTCTAGGGCCTACTGCTTGGCTGTAACTGTAACTGCCTAGCGGATGCAAAAATAACCAGTCGCAAAGATATGTTTTGCCTGTCAGCCTTAGACCAAGAGGCCAAAGCCCATTCCTAAACTCCGATTGCTGGCACCCGTGCTCGAACTTTGTGTGGCCACAACTCATGTACCGACTTCTGGGCCAATAGTAGTAGTAGTAGTAGTAGTAGTAGTAGTAGTAGTAGCAGTAGTAGTAGTAGTAGTAGTAGTAGCAGCCAATCACTTCACGTGTTGATACATGTGCCTAAACCCCGAACCTTACACCTGGTCTCTTTGCATCATGCAAGGTCCCCAGGCATGAAATGGGAGTTTCCGAAAATAAGGGGTACCTTATTTGGGGTTCCTTATATAAGGATCCTACTAATCCTACTATTTAGTGAAATTTAGGGTACTATATTGGGGTCCCCTATTTTCGGAAACCCCCACATGCCTTCCCCCAAAAGAACCGGTGCTTTGTGGATTCGGAGTCGGGGCTTTGAGGCTTTCTGCTATCGGGGACCTTCCTTAATGTTCTTATAGAACGCTCTTCAAGCCCGTATAGACCTTTTTGCAATTCTCGTCTACAACTCTTCCCATGAACTTGAACAACTCTTCTTAAGGGCCTTGTGCAACCCTGCGTGTTCTGGTTTCGAACCCTTCGTAAGCTTTTTCAGAACCCGAACAATATTGGTAGGCTGCGTTCTGGGACACCTCCTGGCGTGCCTGCTGCCGATCTTGGCCGGTGGTTTTCTAGAGCGTTATAGTGCCTCGGATCCGATCACGAAGGGGTGGTGAAAGTTTCCTTTGAGGGTTCTGCAGTCTTCGGCCTCATTAGCTTGAACAGGGTCTTGGGGGAGATGTTATCGTGTTCTTAAGAGGGAGTGTAAAAGGGGCACTATTTCTGTTGATATTATGGGAGTTAAAGTTAGGATTAGAGGGACCCTTGGGGATATAGACCCTCTCAATAAGGTCCCTTTTAAGAGAGCCAAAAGTAGGGTTCAGAAGGGGTACCCTTTAAGGGGTACCCCGAATGCTACTACCAACATCATTGCTTCATAGTCAGACCTCAAGATTACCTGTTCGGCACGGGGCACACCTGAAATCAGAATGACTAATGTAGGGGCCTGAATAGTTACCTATGCTATGTTGGGGGTTCCTTGTTAGAATTTTAGTTACCCGATTCTAATTGCTCAGGCCCCTACATTACATAGTCTACGGTATGCTGTCTTCCTGACGTACGAGGGTTCCAGGTTGAGAGCGGGTTTAGGGCGTTTGCGCCCCTAAACCCTAAACAAAAAAGACCCTAAACCCCTAAATACATCGGGGGGTTCGTCTCATGGGTTCGGGGTGGAAGGATGTAAGGCTCGAAGGTTCAGGGGCTTAAGGGTGGATAGACCCCTTAAGCAAACAAGGGGTTTATATAAGGGCTCTGTGCAGGGATGAGACTTGTTTTGTAATCCGGAGTTGATGGTTTAGGAGTTTACTGGGTCCATGTTGGATACAAATTTACGTTCCTGTTATAAGACAACCCAACAAGGATTTAACATGGTCATTTTTTAAGATAGCCCCAACAGGGAGCCAGTTTAGGTGTCTGGAAGTCACAGGCCGATTCAGTGACTCGTTGTTGAAGGGTTCAGGGTTTAGGGTTTAGAGGGGTTCAGGGGGCCAAGTTTTCGATGAAGAGCACAGGGATTTGGTTTGGTTTCGGGCTTTTCGAGCCGAAGGGATTTTCGCAAACCTTGCACAAGTTTCTCAAAATAGACTTCTTGAAGCACGCTGGTCAGGGACTCTGTTGCCGTACAAAGTCTCGGGCAGCGTCAGCGGGGTCCCCAAGCACAACCCAAGCCCCTTTCAGCATCGTTCGTCGAAACTGAACCGCATATAGAACCCTAACTCCAAGAGCCTTTTGCAAACCTCTTGGTGCTTTGCTAGGCACCTCAGTTCAAACGTCTTAGCAAGTTGCTTATAAGCCGGACTATCATTGAGACCACCCCGCTTAGGGCACTGAAAACTCTGTGCATAGCCTCAAAAGTTTGTTTTACGCACACGGGGCAAGCCAAAGTCAACGTAAACTTCCTGACCACAAACGCTGAGCTTACGATTGTGTTAATCTGCAGCTGTAGATCAGAAGTAGAAGTGGTTCTAGTTGTGGCAGTTGTCGTCGTCGCCGCGGTAGGCGCAGTGGTCGTAGTAGGTCAGCATTGCGTTTTTGTCGTAATGATGCTGGCAGCCGCAATGGTAATATCCGTCGTGATAAAATGGCGGCGGTCCATTCTAGTTAAAAGGGAACGTCACATGGTGTCACTTCTTTGGCACTTTTGGCGAATTCAGCCAACGCGTGACCCTAACAAAAAGCCCTAAACCCAAACAGTACTATGAGAAAGGATACCGAAAAAGTTTGTGAACATCATGCAAAACTGTATTCAACCTTCATAGAACCTGCATAAGACCTGCATCATGCGCCCATAGAGTCATATACAATCCTGGCATTCAGAAAGCCACATGCAGCCCTAAGCCCTAGTCTGCACAAGACTCTGAACGAACTTTTAGCAAAGTATGAACCTGTGGCTGACTTGACAGCAGGTGGCAATAGGGCCCATTCAAAACGTTACAAACCTAAAGCCCCACGTGCAAGAACATATGAAACCCTGGACCCATATGAAACCCCAAACCGAAACCCTTATGAAACCCTGAGCCCTGCAAAACCAAACCTGGAGCTCAAGGTTGGGAAGGAGAGCCAGTCTCGCCGCTGGGGCTATCTGATAGTCCGAAGGTTCAGGGTAGTAGTTTGCGGTTTGGGGTATGTAGTTCATTGTAGTTCAGGGTTTTGTGTGGGTTTAGTCCAGGGGTTAGCGCGTTTCAGCTTAGGATTTGAGTCTGAATTTTCTTGTTGAGGGTTTAGGGTCAGTTACGGTTCGGTTTAGGGTCTCGGGGTCTGTACTTGTACTGCTCGCCACCGTAGCTGTAGTCCATGGGGTGCTTTCGCGGGCAACAACTTGCAAGATGTTATTCCGGTGGGTGCGGCGTCCTGCTTGTCGTGTCGATCCGTGATGATAGTCGCAAGCCTCACCCAGATGTTGTGGGCGTCCGAGCTGTCACGGTTCTGGAATGGAGGGGTGTCGTCATCGTGTGTTGGCGTCTGGTCGATATATATGTCTTGCCCCATCTGCCAATCCGCTAGCCGGCTCAAAAGCCAACCGACCGACCCGGCGGAACAACATAGGCACCAACGCAACAAACGAGCGATCGCCACATAACCAGCATAACGGACTGTATCGGCCGTAAGAATGCTGTTCCTAGCGCTCACTGGCATCCCCAGACAAAGGAGACGTGCCAACATGGGCACACCGGCATGAGCTGCGATATTTTCGAGGGTTGCGGATTGTTTTGCAGACAAATGTTTGTGCAGATACTTCGAAACAGTCATATACGGTAATTTCACGGTTAATTTAAAGCCCATAAGGTGACATAAATGTTGCATCATATGATATAATACAGCATAACAGAACACATTAAAGTGTAGCACGGGTGTCTCGGTGTGCTTGGCAAGTCCTGAACCCCCTGCCAAAGGTCGCGCTATATCACTACGCTCTACTGGGCCATGACGACAGTCACCACCGTTGGCTATGGCGACATCACGCCGCAGGACCGAATCCCCATCACCCATCAAAAGAAAGCCCAAGGCAACCCCAAACCCTCAACCCTAAACCCCCTAAACCCTAAACCCCTAATTAAACCCTAAACCCAGAGGCCCAATAATCTGAAGATAACAAACCTCCTACATATTGACAATCCCTAAACCATTTCACCACCATAATCATTTAATCCTGAAGCCACGTAGCCGTCCATTGAAACTCTGCAAACCGTGAACTTTCACTTCACTCATATTCCTTAGGTGTTGTTGCTTATTCTCGAACATGCCCCAAACCCCTACTCTGCTTATTAACGCCCCTATCTTAAACCTCAAACCCTTCAGCGACTCGGGAAACAGAAGCCCTGTGAGGGATCGGAAAGCCCTAGAAAAACTCACTCGCATCATCCAGGCCGCTATACCACATCCTAAACCCCAAAGCCTTCATCATAGCCCTACTCGAAAAAAGACGCCTATATCAAACCCTAAACCCTAGACCATTCTTAAACTTCTACAAATCCTGCTTTAATTGCCCAGGCCGCGATATCAAGTCCTTTATCACCTATAGACCATCAAAAAAGGAGTTCTATGCTCAACATGAAGGTCCCTATACTGCATATACAGGGCCCCAAACAAGCACAATTAGGATAGGGCTATCCCGTATAAACCCCCTAAAATGAAGCCCGATAAGGTAGGGATATCCTTATAACATGCTTATGCTTTGGGTCCTTTCTGGGTCCCTAAACCGTAAACCCTAAACCCCCAGCCAGGATGACGAAGAGAGGGTCTTCACGATGTTCGCGATGATTATCGGTGGTGCCTTCTACGGTCACTTGGAGGGTTGAGGGTTTAGGGCTTAGGGTTTAGATGATTATCGGTGGTGCCTTCTACGGTCACTTGGAGCCGAACACTTCATGGGAAACTGTGAATTCTAGGGTCGACTGTCAAGAGGCAGCTAGGCGAATGGCGAACGGCGCGAATCCCCAAATTACATATTATATGCTAGGTACTATATAGTATGTCGTAATTAACCCTAAAGCAGTGTAGACCGGACACACGTTTTCTTCGCGCGCGAATCACACACCAATCACCCTGCAGAAAGTATCCCAGTCGTAGCCTTCTAGGAATGTTTACGTCGACCTCGTTTCTACCGGCATGCCCTGCATGTGTATGTGGGAGTTTCCGGAAGTAAGGGGTACCTTATTTTGGGGTCCTTATAATAAGGATCCTATTATTTAGGGTACTATATTAGGTATTAGGGTCGCCTATTTTCGGCAACCCCCATGTGTCTACGTGGATGGTGTCGGTTCACTAGCTAGCTGGCGTCGCCTCGGGTTTGCCCCCATGCGGTCTTCTTGAGGTTGACGCTTGGCTAAAATTGGCATTAGGGTTTAGCGCTTAGGGTTTAGGGTTGATTGTACGGTACGCCTTCTAGCTTCTTTACAACTCTACTATCGGGGTGGGGGGGGGGGGAGGGGCGCACAATCCTACAAGCAATAAGGCGTGCTGTCGCGTGCTGCCCGATGGCCTTTGTGAAACCAAAGGTTGAGAGGTGCTCCTGAAACCATTCTGACAAGGACGACTTGACCTTAACCTTCGAGAAAGGACTTATACATTCCAAAAGGCGTTGCTCCTTCTCTTTAGAAACACCACACAGCACATTGACATGTTCACCTGTCACCCAAAACCGTGCCGGACCTTATCACTTCGCACCTCTGCAGGCTGTAAGCCCTACGCCCTTAAAACCCTTGAACCCCTAAAGCCCTTGTATATACTGAGTACTGAAATTCTACACCCAAAGAAAACCCTCAGCTCTACAGAAGGAAGCCCTAAACCCTAAACCAAGGCTACGTGATCGGCAACATTTCTGTGATCCTTGCCAGCCGAGATGCAGCGCCCTTGGTGGCTCATGCGCTCCCAGCGAGAGGTCTTAAGGTTTGGGTTTAGGGAATATTGAAAAACACTCTCCCGGGACTCTCCCGACTCTCCCCTATAAAGCCCTTTAGGAACTATAGAGAAACATGATGAAAACTATTTTCCTCTTAAAAGACCCTCGTACAATTACCAATTACGGTATAACATAACCCAAAAACCCTGTTCGAATAATCTGGCAGGGGCGAACCAAAGATTGCTGTGTAATGGAACCGTTGTAGCAGCCTTGCAGTACATTCATCTAAACCCTAAACCCACAACCCTTTCGACCCTAAACCCCAAGTTTCTGCAGGTGTTCTGATGAGAGCTTTAGAGTTTAGAATGTGTTGTCTAGGCGTTTAGGGTTTAGGGGTTCAGGGTTTAAGGCATACTTGACCGGGTATAGCCAAGCGGTCAGTCAGCGTTGAGCGATGATCGTTTCCGTTTGTGGTCGCGCGAATGCATAGATATAAAGTCTGGCGCAAATTGAACTTGGAACTGCGCGCTCTCAACTTGCAGCTTTATGCAACTCTTGAAAATTCTGAATTGTTGATCAAGACATACTATTGTTGCGGTCGGGATTGAAATTCCGGTTGGGCACCTACATACGACCCAAGCAGCCTCCCCCGATTCTTGCGGCTTTGGAGTTTAGAGTGACATGGTGACATGGTAGACAAGCAGGTGAAAGCACCATGAAGGTCAGAGATAGACGCGAGAGAGAGAGACAGAGAGATTGCTTACAGTAGTTTTCATATGGGTAGTTCTCTACATTAGGGTCCCTGTTCGGTCCCCAATATAGTACGGCACCCTTATAAAAAGGACCCCCAAAAGGGACCCTAATTTAGAGAACTACCCCTCTGCATACGCGACCTGCCGGCGAAGAGCGGAGACGGACAGGGAGTTGGATCTTTTCGGGATCCAAGTGCGCGAGTCAGGAACTGACTGCAAAGCATGTTGCTCATCCTACTGTAGGGGCCGAAATAATTACCAATACTATGTCGGGCTCCTGATTATGGTTATTACAGTATACACCTAAACCGCACTCTATTTTTTTAAGGCTCCTACATTACTCTTGCCAGCGCCCTCTTCTGTCAAGTCGACAGAAGCAGTGAAAGAAGGGCATAACCCTGAACGTCCTAAACCCTAAACCACCGGTCGCTTTTTAACTCCAGGTCAACCGGCAAGCACACAAGGAGCGCCTGCGGCTGATCCATGCCTGGTTGGTGCACCATCGACTCTTGGCCCAGAAACTCTAAGTAGTTACCAATACTAACAAAAAAATATAGCAGACTACCCATTACAACTATACTATATTTATACCCCAAAACCCTAACCCCATGACGGAAGGTTGCAGCGACACCATGACACAACATGCAGCAATGCCCATAGGCCGTATCTATTGGGTGCGTGTGCAGATGCGGCTATATGATGAGACAAGGAGGTCATGATGACGGTGGCGAAACTGATGGTCTTGATAATGGTGCGATTAGGGTTTAGGGTTTAGGGATGATGAAGCTCGTGGTGATGACAGACGACGGTTTTCAGTCGTGGTGCTCGCGAAGGCGCTGGCGAGGATGATGGGAATCCTACTCATGACTTCCTCGCGGTGATGTGTACAATTATTCTCCCTAAACCCTAAACCCCAAACCCTAAACCTTGAGCCCTAAACCTGCCCCAAAACCCTAAATCCCCGAGCAAAGAAGCCTCCGAAATGCTCCTACCCCGGAAGCCCCCTACTGAGGCTTCCCCAATCCACTGAAGCATCGCGTATGGGCTTACTACAAGACGCTGGTGACAAACAAGGCCGGGTTGCTCGATGCTTTGTAAGGCGGTTTAGCTTAGTTCTCCAACAGCCGGCTTTTTATTTAACTTTTTGGGTTCTTATAATTTAGTAGCAATCTGAAAGTTTTAACCTTTAATTTCTTTGGCTTCTTGGGGAAGTAAGTTAGGGGATGTACAGGGTCAGGTGTTTTGGTTTGTGAGCTGGCGGATTGTAGCCAGCACTTATCAGTAAATGTTGCGCCGTCCTCTTGCCTGGTTACAAGTGCGAGCGAGCATGAGTTCACAGAACTGTGATTCGTCGTGCATGTTGTCTTCTTCGCGGAACGGGCACCGACACTACAAACGCTGAACCGTTGCAGCGCCTCTAAAACAATATATAATGAGGGGCCTAAATAATTGCCAATACTAATTTCGGGTGGTTTCTTATAATACTTATCGTATAATATCCCCGAAAGCCCTATTCTAATTATTAAGGCCCCTCAAAGTAGCCATTACTTGTCCCTGCCGACTCGAGCGGCCTCTCAGTATCCCTACAGACACCATCATGTACCTCAAAACCCTGTTTTACTATGAAGGCCCCTAAACTCCTCTATATCAAAGCGTACCAGGAACCACGTGTCCGAGTGTGAGCGCTGGAATCCCTAATGTAGGGGCCTAAAAAAATTACCACTACTATTTGGGGGTTGCTGTTCTTTATAGTTATAGTACAATGGGCCCCGAAACCTTATTCTAATTATTAAGTTAAGGCCCCTATATTATATCAAGGTTCCGGGGCTGTTGGGGTTTAGGGTTTAGGGGTTTAGGGGTTTAGGGTTTAGGGAACCCAAGTGCAGGCAGCCCTCGAAGACTCGACGATCTTCAACGACCTTTCACCCGAGCTGCGCCAAGACGTGGCCCCCTGGCCGAACTTTCCCAGGGCACGAGTCGGGCCTTGGGTTTCTAATTCCCAAGATTAGGGCTTTATAGGCATTCTAATTCCCAAGAAAGAGAGGTGAGGCTTTATGGGTAAGATCGCTCTGTCGAGGGTGAGTGCTAAAAAAAGATCGTCTTATGTTCCTAAGAGTTTCGTTGTTTAGCATCAGAGACCTGGACGCAAAAAGGGTTATTGCCGGCAGGATTTCAGGATTCATGGCATAGTGTTTTCAGGGTGTCTCGTGCCACGTTTCAGGGTTAGGCGTGTGGTTTCGGGGAATAGGGTTTTTAGGGCCTTGGTGTCTTGATGTTGTCTAGGATCAAAGGCGCACACCGGGGAAGGGTGTTCTACGGTGCGTGCACGGTTCGTTGTTACAGAGCTTTAGGGCTTTATGGGGCATTTCGGGGAATTATTGGTCTGTTTCGGGGGGATCCATATCATGGAGATCCTACTATTTGAAGCCGAAAAGTAATGTATCAAACTTTCGGACTCGGAACAGCCCCGGCCCAGGTGTACGGTCGTTTTGGGGTTTAGAGTTTTGTCTTGTAGGGCTTTGGGTTAGTGGTTAGGGATTAAGGTCGATTTTTGCAGGGGGTGGGATTACGCTTGTTTAGGGCTTAGGACCTATCGCACCCCAGGCACGTTATTTGGTCCCTCCGGACCTGTTGAACCATCTTCTCTTCCAGAACATCCCGTCCTCGGTGATTGTGCGCTTGGTTCCGATTATCCAACAGCCGCTGGGCCACGGGGCGGTTAGGATTTACGGCCCTTTTCTTTACAAAGGATTCAGGGCATTTGTGCACTTTCGGGCTGCTCGGGCGGCCAACACGGTTTAGGGTTTAGGGTGAAAACAAGTGGTATCTCGAGTTGTGTTCATGAGTTCATGATTCATGATGGTTTTCGTGTGCTGGTGTAAGTTGTCAAGAAGACGGAAGTGCCGGGTTTTAGCGTTTACTGAGAGTTTACTCTGCAGCAAAGATGGTTTCGTAGGATCTTGCATCAGGTTGCGTAAGGGTTCTGGGGTAATGGTTTTGGGATCATCATCTAATGAAGCCGTACCTGTGGTCTTCATGACATGACATTGCTCCTGCGAGGGGTATGTGACTTCTATGCTTGCTGCGAACCTGCTTCCGATGTCTCCCAAAACGAAAAGCACAAGCACTAAACCCTAAACTGATCTGAGTGCTACCACCTAGAGGCCCAATTCCCTTGCCTGCAGCTACGCCTTGGCTTGGGGCACTGGGAGCTCTGAAACCTTTTGTGGGAGTTTCGCACTTTTGTTGGGGGTTGAAGCTCCTTCCAAAAAAACCCTAAGCCCTAAACCCTAAACACGGATACGAAGCTTCCAACAAGGATCACCGCCCAGCCGAACGAGCGGATAACGTCGCGTGGCGAAATCGGCAGCGGTATGTTCGTCGTACTGGCGCCTCGGACCGCAGGATTATACTGTAGGGGCCTTCATAATTAGAATCGGGTCTGTGGTATATTGTGCTATAATTATAATAAGGAAATTACCTATACTATTTTGGGGGTTGCTGTTTATAGTTATAGTATCATGGTTCCCAAAAACCCTATGTTAATTATTAAGGCCCCTATCTTAGGGTTTCTAGACTTCAGGACTTTGAGGCTTCGGGGTCTAGGATATTGCGGGACTAGGTTTAGGGTTTAGGGTTTAGGGTTTAGGGTGAAGGGTTTAGGGTTTAGGGTTTAGGGTTTAGGGTTTAGGGACTAGGGTTGATGTAGCCTACAAAGATTAAAACTTGTTGATGCTTTCAAGAAGCCAGGAGTGAAAAGCTTGCGGTTCAGGACTTAGGCCTCACGGGCTTACATACTGGAGCTAAGGTTTAAGGGATTTAGGGGTTGAGGGTCTGAGGCTTTAGGTTGAAACCTTTCATCCTTCAAGACGCAGAAGAAACTTGATTAAGAAACCCTCGATCCATGTCCAGGGCCTCAAGTCCCAAGACGAACCAGGAGTTACTGCATTACACTCCTACAAAGAACGGATGCAGATCCCTCCACAACCTTATAAGCCCCGTGGTAACGCTATGATATGCCCCCTTAAAAAAGGAACCCAGAGATTTCAAGAACGCCCCAAACTGCAGCTAAAACCCGAAGCATCAGCGCAGCAGCTCGAATTTTTTGGCTTTAGGATTTGGGGCCTCCAAACTCGGAGCCTGCAGCCGAGGGCCACTTTAAATCCTGACAGCCCAGAGAGAAAAGGGTTTAGGATTTAGGGTTTAGGGTGTAGGCTTTAGGATTTAGGGTTTAGAACCGAGGGTTTAGGGTTTAGGGTTTAGGTAAGGGCTCTCTGGACACTGCGGAGGATACGACAAAAGGATAGACTACGGCAGTTCGACGAGTGCCACTAGCAACCAACCGCTTAGAACACTGGGTTTGGGGGGCATAGTCTACTGTCTACTGTAGTATTATTGTCTTGTGGATCCCTGAGGAATGGCATTGGTAGCTATTCGGGTTTCGGTTTCGACAGTAACCATGGGCCCTAAAACCCTGCACCCAGTAAGAGCTCCTGCTGCTAGAACCGACTGGAACCGTGTTTCAACCATGCAGTTCCCCAACACCAATAGAAACAGCAAAAGTTGAGCCGTAAACCCCGAATCCCTATGAAGTACCTTTATAGAGCCCTGAGTGCAGCGCTTGTAGAAACTTTGTGGGAACCCTTTACTAAAACCCTAAACCTTAACCTTAACCCTCTATTATAGTACCCTGGGAAAAAGCACCTAAACTCCAAAACCCTAAACCTTAAACCCATAGCCTTGAAAGTGCTACTGGTGAAAGACCTCCCAAAACCCTGAACCCTATGTGCCGTAATCCTCCCAAAACCCCCAAAACCCCCAACCCCATGCCCCGTAGCCCCATTTAAAAGCCCCTAAACCCCTAAACCCTAACCCCTAAACCCTAAAGAACCCCAAACCCTAACCCCTGACCAATAAGCCCTAACGCCTTAAACCCCACTTAAACCCCTGAGGATGGCATTGCGCTGATGGACCAGTCCGACCCCGAAGTGCCCAACAGGCGCCTTTTGAGAACTTGGGCTTGGTAGGGTAGGTATCCTTTAACTTGGTTGTGGTTTAGGGTTTAGGGTTTAGGGTTTAGGGTGTAGGGTAGGTATCCTTCAACTTGGTTGTGTCAAAAGGGGTTGTACGGGGTTTTAGGGGTTTTGGTGGGTTTAGTGGTTTCAGGGGTTGTATGGGGTTTTAGGGGGTTTTGGTGGGTTTAGGATAGTAGAGAAGGTAAGCTTTAACCTTTCTGGTGTACTCTCGGGCTGGGTTTTTTTTCCGCCCCG